>BMAV01006366.1:45859-69203 GCA_019973955.1 Trichonephila inaurata madagascariensis
AATGCTGCGATAAGACTAGAACTTAAAAGTAAGTTTATTTAACCAGCCACTAATTATTAGTTATAGCATTATTAGCTTTAACCTAACTAAACCAGCTTCGCTTCATTTGATGCATTTTCTACCCATATACATTTCCCTAAAAATAAATTCCGTGCCTTGATTAAAATACATCCAAGATAAATGAACTTTGCACCACGTAATTTGTTCCTAAGATAATAATTTCACGCTTAATGGTACAGCTATGGTGAAGACTAGACCCTACATTCAAAAGTAGTTTAACACGAAAAAATGTATAGCTTAAAAACATTTTTTTAGTTTCCATGATGTTTTATATCTTGTTATTATTCCAAGCTAATTTATAACTTGTAAATATTGTATAGTTTTTAACAATAAATTTTTCCAAGTTTTAACTAGTATGAGTGGTTCTTTTTTTTAATAAAATTGGTATATAACGTATTTTAGTTTCTTGCTCAAACCCATGTTTGTTTCGGATAATCAAATATAATAGAATTTCGTATACTTTCGTCTGAGCTTTTATATATGTGGTTTATATAGTTGAAACTTATAATAAATTACATTTTCGTCTGAAAAGCGTTAAGCTTATTTGTAAATTGAGCGTAATAAATTATTTCGTTTTTTGTTTTCTTTGGAGATACGTTTTAGCTTGCATATATTTCATTTAGAATGGGGATAAAATTATTATAACAATAAATGAGCTTCACTATGACAGAAGGGAGAATTTTGTTGTCTTACTCATTTAACATGCAGCATCTTCAACACCGTCTTTATTAAACAACATTAGAAATGAATTAACTTTTAAAAAACTAAACCGTAATACAATTCAAATGAGTGAGTGTTTATTAACGTCACACTCAAAAGCAACAAGGGGTTTATCGGCGACGCACCTCGTTATTTCAAACTCGGCCAAGTGACGAGAACGACGCTTGAACTGTTGCACCACTGACCAAACTCCCACCCCACACCAACGGGAGTACTTTGAGCCACGACGGATATGAACTTGAATCAGCCTCTCCACTGAATGGGTCTACAGTAGCATTTAGACTCGAACAAGGGACTCTACAGAGCTGGACACGAGCTCATGACCATGACAACTAGGCTACTGCAACCACGAAATATGCAACGTATATTATACAGGAGGAAAAAAATTTAACTAACTTAGCACCATATCAAAATTACTGCTTTTCACATGATAGTAATTAAGTTATTATTATTAGCATTCAAAAATTGATATTGATATTCGGATATTTTTCTAATTTATTAAAAATAGTCTTAAATTTGTGGATCTTGTGCTCTCATACAAAATAAAAATATCATTAAAAATTTCATTTAACATTTCACTCCCAGATACGAGAATATCACCTAAATTGTATCGTAATTTTCCTGAATTCCATAGTCTATATCTTATGGGGACCTTGACAACCCCACTATATAGCCTGCTGAATTTAGTATATAGAGACCTTGTGTGTAATAAATGATTTATGGTATTCTCAGAAGCCCTTTTGAGATATCGAGGGATTATTCTACAGTACAGTAAGTTCACAATAGACTCTAAGAACAATTTCTCAATGAACTGTGTAAATTCTATTTTTTACACAATATAATATGGTGTTGAATAGTATGGTTTCATCTCGTCCTAAGTCGTTCTCTCTTTTACAAACCGTTCTTGTAGCCGCGGTAGCCTAGTGCTAATGGTCACGAACTCGTGGCCGGAGTGTCGCGAGTTCAAGTCCTGGTTACACTGAAGAACACCGCACAGACGAGGCCAATGTACGTTAAATCATTAAGGGCTCAATGTTCTCCCGTTGGCGGGGTGCGATAGTTAGAAGAGAGGTTGCCAGCTAAGGTGTCATCCTTGTCATTTGACCTAGGTTCAAAATGATGAGATCCATCCCAATAGCCCTCGTGATGCTTATAGCGCTACGTTAGTATACCTCGCACAAACTTCTTATTCCCTCTGTCTTCTTTTGGTCAATGACTTCTGAATGGAGGGATCACCCAATGGAACTCGGCTTTGGAATGGGGAGAGCTTAAATAGAAAATGTGAAATCTCCCATACTCATTATTAGTTAACACTTGTAAAAAGATCTTTCTTGAAATTGTGATACTTCAAATCAACGATCAGCCTACCAACAATTGCGCTGTTCTGTTATCCATATTACTTAAATCATGAGTTAAAGTGGAATTTTAAGTTGAAAAAAAAATTCGCACAAAAATTACAGAATAACGCACAATTTTGTTTAAAAAAAACCAGCGAAAAAAAATTTTTTTTATTTCAGAAAATATAGTGAATAGTTTATTATAGCCAAAAACACAAGAAATACAAAATCAAAATTTTTATTTTAATTTTGGATTTTGATCCCCATTGCCGAGAAAAGAGCCGAATATTTCAATCTCGTAAGCACATCGACTTTTATGTTCTTTCTTTTCGAATGTTTTTTCGAAAAAAAAACATGTTTTTATCAGGAAAAATATTTGCTTATACTTTTTCAACAGAAATAATATAATAGTAATAGTATTTATTTTTTAAAAAATTATTTAAAAAATTTTTCTTATATATTTGGAAGCTAGGCACAACACATAACCCAACATTGCAATTATTATACATGTAACGGTTCTTTTTTTTCCCTTTGCTAACCTTTTTAACACAACACATCACTCAGTATCTTGTGGGAACGTTTTTTTTTTATGTCGGTGGAAATAACATGGAAAATGATATACCATTAGTCATAGAATTTCAGAAGGTTTTCGTGTATCTGATGTTTTTTTATATTTATATCGCTATAATAGCTTTGTATAAGTGTTTCTAATAATTTGTTTCTAAAATCCAGATTTTTTTCATCTCAATTTTTTTATCCAAAATATATGTATTCCAATTGCTGATGTCTAGCAAATGAAAGAATATTTTTTTTCATATTTACCTAAATTTACTATAAACATTATCTACATTTACGAAATCACAGATTGATGTCAGTGTCACGAGTGCAGATGGCGATCGCTTATATTCGAGTGTGAAAATTACAAAAGCATAAAATACGGCTCCACTCGAATTATCTCGATTGTGCACATTTTGGATAATTTAGCGGGGTTAAGAAGCAGGAAGGGAGAGGAAAAAAATAATTATTAAAAGTGTGACAAATGTTTACTTCCGTAAATTAAACTTAACACTTCTGCATCTTGAAAGAAATTTCTAAGGATTCGAGAAAAGTTCCTTAAAAAATCCCTTTAGTATAGAGGACGCTTATATTTATTCAGTATCTAAAAGGGAAAAAAAGATTTCTGAGCGACTGTGAAAAGAAAAGGTAAACTGAGAACTGGCGGTTGGTCAGGATTAGCGAACAAAAAGCAAGACGCCTTTAGAAAGACCTGAGTGTCAAATAAGGCCTCCCACCGTAAGCCCAGACTGGAGTGGGGAGGAAAAGGTATTTCGGAGAGAGTAACACCGCAACAATTTATAAAGCGGATCTATTTAAAAAAGGGAAATCGATAACTGTTGTCTGGGATTCCGTTAACATATACAGTCCTCTCCCATGGAAAAGAAAGGAAGATGATGGAAAAAAAATCCCTTCCCGAAATTTTTTAGGGGAAATTCCGCGAAAGTAATATTTGATTTAAATCCCTACGCGCATATTTCTTGCGCTTCTCGTCTAAGATTTCCTGGAAAGATACAGCTGTCCAAAGACAGCAAGGAGAGGGATTTTTTTCCCTTTCTTTTTTGAATTCATTTGTTATTCTGGTGAGCGAGGGAAACGGAATAAATCTTTTCGCATCGCGAAGAACTTGTTGGAAACGCAGAGCAAATGTCTTCAGAAATGGAATAAATAAACTCGTGGAGAAGAGACAAGAGGATGATATTTTTGCACGAAGCACTCTTTTGTTAAGCGCAGTTTACTTGAAGGTTTAAGGGATAAAAGTAATTACACAAAGGAATTAAACAAATAGTTGAAAAATTAAAGTTCGGTGGCATAAAACAGATAGTTTCACAAATTAAGGTTTCCGACTACGTTTGGAACCGTGATTTTGCAAAAGCGTATAAATGGATAATATTTATGATATTTAGTGTCACTTAGATTAGAAAATGTATATAAAATTGTTTTAAGAAAAGTATTACAATAAAAAATTATTTAAGTACAATATTTTGACAAAAAGCGAACATAGAATGACCCATATTCAAAATATTCTCCTTTTGCGAAAAATGCTTCTATTATAATAATATTTTGCCTGTATATAGCTCAGATCTCTGTACAAAGGCTCAACTAGAATTTTTGAAATATATAACATAGAAGTGTGTTTATCCATGTTTTACGACAACAGAGGGGAGAAATTTTAAGAAAAAAACGCCGATAGAGTTATTTCAATGGGTTGTAACTCTGAAAATAATGTGAATTTTTCAAAAATCATAGTTGAGCCTCTGTACAGAGGTCTCAGCTATATACAAGAAAAATATTATTATAATGGAAGCATTTTTCACAAAAGGAGAAAATTTTGAAAAAAGGTTATTCTAAGTTAATTTTTTGCCGAAATAGTGTATTTAAATAAATTTTTTTTGTCATAATGTCCTTAAAACAACTTTATACATGTATTCTAATCTAAGTGACACTAAATATCATGAAAATTATCCATTTCCGCACTTTTTTAAAATCACGGAACAAAAAGAGAGAAAAAAGGAGATGACAAAAGAGAAGATTCTTAATTACAATGAAAATCATTTAACACGAAACTAAGGGGACTAAAATATTTTTTCGTGTTAAACGATATTGCAAAAAAAATCATACATTCAAAAAAAATTAAATTTATTGTCGTACATTTTATTTACAAAGATATGTATATATGCATGCATTTAACAAAAATCAATGAAACAAAAACATTCGGAAGAACTTAATGAAACTTAATACAATATTTTCAAGTTTTTTGAAAAAAAAAACAAAATATTTATTGAATTTTTGAAAAATAATCTCATATTTCTCTTTGCATTGTCTTTTTTAGCATAAAATTGTCAACAAATTTTTCGATGTCTTCTATTTTTTTTATTCATTTTACCACTGAAATGATCATCATTTCACCATTAGAATGTGCGTCTAAATAACTGAAGACATTATTCATAATTTTCCTCATTTCCAATGACGCGGGAGTGAGTGAATATTAACGTCACACTGTTCAGCTACACGAAGGTTTTTGGCTACGGACCACGTCATTTTGAACCATGGTCAAGTAACGTGGACGACACCTGAGCAGGCACTCCCTCTCCTAACTACCACACCGCACCAACGGGAGGACGTTGATCTCTCGACAGATTTAACGTGCATCGCTGACCTACACGGTGATTCTTTAGTGGTATTGGGCTCGAACTCATGACATGTGCCTGCCATGATCCGATACCTTGACCACTGGGCTACCGCAGCCCCTCCGATGACGTGGGAACAGAAACTGTATTATTCATTTCATTTTCGTCGTCGGAATCTGCATCAATATGTTTTGAGCTTTGAACAAGCTCCAAATGCCTTTGCCCTGATTGGGACTGCACGCCCATTATCATCATCTACTGCAACGAATTCTTTGGATGATACAGTAGGATAGTCTAATAATACAGAAACTTTCCGAAATATTTCTTCAAGTGTTGGCTCAGTTTCAATATCCAGAAGGTAAGTCTTTTTCAAGTTGAGCCATTTTCGTTCCGTGTTAAGAGGGAAAAAGTGCATGAAAAAAACATAGTAGTTTATCGGGACCCCTGTATTATTCCATGTTAACCGATATTTCGGCAGAAGCGTTTTCTCGTTAAACGTATTTCACTGTAAATATATTTTGAATTCACACTTCAGTTCATCTAAAGATTTGTTTTGTGCATTAACCTTTATAAGGCCATTTTTTTCTAGTAGTGTTATGTCAAAATATTTTTGGGATTAAAATTCATTTATAAAAAAGAAATTCATTTCGCTTATTAGCTCAAATTAATTTGATTTTTAAAAGCACTTTCTTGTTGAAAGCATGTTTTTGAAGTGAGCTATTCAAATGTATGACATCTTATGTTTTGAACTTCTTTTTATATAGCATTACATGAATTTAACAAATGATTAGAGCACAAATGATGGACCTGATTTAAAAAAAAAAAGAATCCTTTTTTCGAAACTACTGCATATAATGCAATAAATGATACATGAATGTAAAAATAAATAAACCAAGTTTTCACCAACGATGATCAACAACACATTCAAGATTGCTGCGATTGAAGTCCAAACGAAGGGACAGTGACAGATAAAAGTTTTTGCGTATCAGAGTATGTGCTCTGGGTTTTTTTCAGTTATTTCGGTGCAAATTTCGAAATCGCTACGCAAAAGAAGCACCAACAAACAAGAGCATCTATGAGAATCAACTATGATGTTATCATCAATTTAAGAAAACAGGTTGCTGGTGTAAAAAAAGAAAAGCAACGGCCGGCTAGGCGTCTCGAATGAAGCAATGGACAAGGCCACCTGTGAATTTGGAATGCTTCAGAAACCGGTAGGGGAAATTTTACAAGAAAATCTAATTTCAAGCCGTATCATTAGCAATTGACACAACAAATAACAGAGGACGACAAGCAGCCATTTGTGTAGCATTGCGAAACATTGGTAGAATGATGCTACAAAATGTATGGAACGAATTAGATTACAGATTATACGTCTGCTGTGTAACAATAGGATCCCAAAAAAAGCATTTGCAACAGGATAAAAACTAGGTATATATCTCTTTACAGTCATATGTCTCTTATTGTAACATATGCAATAGTTTCGATAATAGGATTTTTTAAAAACTGATCCATCAGTTGCACTCACCCTATATAATAGGAAAACTTTAGTTTTTTAAAAAGAAATTATAAATTAGATATGTTTTGCATTCAAATATATTTAAGACTTTATATATATCATTATTTATAGTGTATATATATTAGTCAAAATTCTCTACTATAGAGAGATAATCAATAATCATCTCTCTCTCTCTCTCAAAAGTGTGAAAAAAACCGAAATTGATTTTAGAAAGATAATAAGATTTTAGAAAGGATATATTAAAAATAATAAAAGTAATAGAATTTAAAAATATATAATTATATGGATGCTACAGTATTATGAACATTGCTGACTTAGGACAAAACTCTTATATATAAAATAATTTATATAAAAGTGGGGTTGAACATGTTTTTTGGCCAGCAACTCTTAACCCTATATGTTAATAATATCTTTTAATTTAATTTCTATATCAAGAAAATTTGCTTCATAGTTGTTACTGTTTGTCTGTATTAAATTAAGATTAAGATTTCCATTCTCCCAAGAATCCTCTTCACATTTCTATTTCATCGACGAGAATTTATATCTCAGCTAAAAGGAATAAACTTTTTAGAATAAAAATTCCCTTTCTAGTTCGAATGATAACTTTTCCTCGTAATCACGGAAAAACAGTACAGAAAGTAAATTGTGTCGTATTATTTTGTGAGAAACAAAATATAGTCCAATTTTGCACGTTTTCAGTCGTTAATCTTTGGGAACACTAGACGGGACAGTGAAATATGTAAAATGTTACGTCTTTTTGCTCTAACAACCCCATTCTTAATAACCAAAACATAACGTGTTTTGTTTCCGAAAGGATCAAATTATTTCTTTTTTAAAAAAAAATTCTTTTTTTTTCGACGTTTTTTTTTTCTTATTTACGCACGTTTCCGCAATAATGCCAAAGGAGCAGGAGGAAGCATTCGTTATCTTTTGAAGCGTGCTTCAATTTCAAAGCTGAAATTTTCGAACGTCGTTCCATCCCCTCACAAAAAACAAACGAAATATTCACTGATGAAATCCTCTTGAAGAGATTTTCAGAAATAAAAAAAAATCCCTCTTCAATCCATCTCGAAACATCGTCGGGAATAAGAAAGTAATTTGTCGTTTATACGAAGGGAATTTTGAGATGTATACACATAAAAAGAAATGGATCCTTCGTGTTTCTTTCATTCGACGACCTGTTTTTGAAAGTAAGCGTTTTTATTGAGAACCTACCAAAATAGAGCTGTATTTATTTGGAATTTTATGTTTTGGTTTCCAATTGCAAGCGAATACGTTTGAAAAAAGTTTAGGAAGTGTATAAATTATGTTGCATTAAAATTTAAATGATGACACTTAAAGCTTATTTATGATGATTGGTTTCTAAAGAGGCTTTTGAAAAACGGCTGCCGATAAGGTTTCTTTTGGAGAATATATAATATAAGAATATGAATTACTTTCACCGAAACATGAATATTGTGCATTTCATTTTTAATTCCTTAAAAATGTTTAATTTCGGAAAATTAATATACCGGTGTCTGAAAAATATTCAACTTTTTTAAATATTAACTATAAATAAACAAGGATATTCACTTGGGTTTTTTTATGTTCCATAAAGAAAATACCTAAGTTTTTTTCATGATGTTTTATTGCATAATTTCAATGACCACACCATTACTCAAGAATAACACCTCGAATCTGTACAAGTAATGTCATCTTAGATTCTGCTAGATCGGCCAGTTTCCATTATACGCTACCTATTGTTAAAAATCTTTCATGTCACTTATAAATAGTGAATTTTTTGAAGGTGTATTTCGTTTATAGTTAGTTTGAAATTTACTCTACATCTGTGTTGCAGATTTAAATTCGATAAACCACACTACAACTTGCGCTTGTTCTTTCGGTGAAGCCATTTTGAAACGAGAATGTTGCTAAACGTGGACGTTGTACCATCTAGTTTGCATTTCATTTCACAGAAATTTTAATCTGTACTTTATGGAATGTAAAAAAATCGTAAGCGAAAAAATCTTTATTTATAATTCATTTTTGACAGTGTAGCCATACTTTTTGGATACCCTATATATCTAAAGTTCTTAACATAAAGATTTATAACTTCCTGTATCTCTTGTACAATTAATAAATAATAATTTCACTTTTAATGAATTTAAATCAAGCACTAAGAAAACACAGCATTAAATATTAAAATGTTCTAAAGAACTACAACACTTCTTTTCCTCTCGATGTAAGCCAACGAAAGAGAGAGTGAGTGTTCACAAACATTGCACGAAAAACAACATGAAGGCAATTGGACGAGGACGACACCTGAGTTGGACACTTCCCTCCCCAGACTTCTACAACTCACCAACAGGAGGACTTTGAACCTCCACGGATTTATTGTGCGTCAAGCCCTATATATGAAAAGTACTCAGTGGCATCTTAAGTAAAATTTGTGACTTGATAGTCATGAATTCTCGACCATGACCACTCGACTGCACTGACAACATGGTGTTGTGAAACCCACGAGACAATTTCCAATGCTGCATGAACTGAACATGAGACTGAATTTGCATCTCTTGTGAATGAATCAGTGTTTATAAACGTCGCACTATAAAGTAACACAAGTGCTATTGAGAACGAAGCTCGTAATTTTGAACTACTGTCAACTGACGAGGATGATACCTGTGTGAGCTGGTATATCACTCTCCAAACTTCCACGCCAGGTTAACGGAAGGATTTTGAGCCTCGACAGATTTATTTTGCATCATCCCCTCCACACGGTGTGTCTTCAGTCGTACTAGGACTCCGTGATCATAAATTATACAACCGAGGCCACACCAAGAACAAAAAAGAGTTTGCTTTTGTATTAATTCAATCTTAATATACATGCTTAACATTACACAGGAAAATTAAACAACTAAAATAGAAACAGAGTGATTATATAAGAAATAAATTGGTATGTACATAATTTCATTATACTAAAATATTACTAAATAAATCATTTCAAAATTCCAAAGCATTCCAATTTGAAAGTGATAATGAGTAATAAAAATTTAACAGAATTATCAAAAAAAAATTTTTTCTGATTGGAAAATTAGCTACTCAAGTTTTGTATTATTTCAAAATCATGGTGGAACCAAATGCCTATATATTTTTAAAGATTTATATAATTCTGAAAAATTAGCAACATATTCACTACTTTTATGACTATTTTAAATAAAAATTAATTCTCAAAATCCCTAAGAATTCTGCAAAATACATACTATATCTGACTGAATTCTATATCTGGATCTACTCATTTGGTTCACATTTCTTCAGTAGTGAAACAAATTTACGATTTTTAAAATTAAAGCTATGCTATTCAAATTAAGTTGTGTGGAACGTTACATGCAACAAAAATTAATTGTATTTCATTTTTATTTAAAAATATCACCACACATTAAAGAGCACTTTTTTAATGAAAATGTGAAAACATTAACGATTTTTCGGAAATATTATAAATACTCACTCTTAGAAATATGCCTGCAGTTAATACTATTTCATTTTACTATAAGAGCGAATTTATTTTATTTTTGCAGCTTTGCTTTACACACTAACGTTTTTTTCAGTGTGCTTTTTATCATGATAACGACGCCCCAGTGCCCTAGAGAAATCTAGTTCATAACTAATACAGTGCTCTCAGGAGCTATCGACAGGCCGTGACACAGCAAGAAAGATATGTCTGGGATTTATTGTCATGTCACTACATGATTTAATGGACAGTTGATGTCTTATTTATTAGGTGTTATAATTCACAAGAATTTCTTTATGGTACTTGTTTAACAGCTCTCAATCATAAAAGGAGGAACAGGACATAATATTGCATGAATATTAAACACAAACTCGTGGTTATTTAAAAAGGTAGATAAAATTATGGTAATAAAATACTTACTTTAAAAGTTTAGTCAATTTTTCACCCTGAATTGAAATAGATAGAATTGTTGAATTCCTTCAAACGCATTCACCACTCACGATTTTCTTAGCATTCATACTTCTTGGAATTTTTGAAGCGATAACTTCTTTAGGCGCGTTTTGTCGGAGAGTGAACTTGAATGATGCGTTTTAAAAAGCCAAGAATTGTTACGCTCGGGTTTGTGTAACGCTCGTAACAATGAAAACAATACTACTGAAGGGTAACAATACTACTCAAAACAATACTACTGACACATTTGGGTTTAATGAGTTATGTATCGGAGAAATTTGTGCAGCGAAATGTAGAAAATGTGGACAAATAATTTTAATGGTTACTATTTACATTTCACCAAGTCAAAGTGTAGAGAAAATTATAGAATTCTTTCACAAAAATTTAGTTGTCTACACTGAAGCCCTATCAACTCTTCTAAACAAATTGCCTATTATTTTAAGTGGGGATTTTAATGTATATTTTTAAAAGACAAATCAAAGACTTCAGTAGATTTTTTAAATCAAAATTAAATTTAATTATGTCAAATGATCCAAATGAAAGCACGACACAGTACGGAACAACGCTTGACGGAGTGAGTTTTTTTTAGATATTTAAATAATTTTGAATCTAAAGTATTTATAACCTATTTCAGCTATCCTAAACCTATTTTTTCCTTCTTAGAAAACAATTAATTCACAAATATGATTGTATATTTCGCAAAAAATATTACTTTATGAGTACAGACATATGAATAAATAATTTTATATGACAATACTAATATCCCCTTGTTTTTTATTCACCTAACTCTAATCCCTGAAATAACATTACAAAATTTGAAGTTATCACTTCTATCGTAAGGTCATAAGTAAACACACTTTTTTTATTTAATCATAGTTATTTACTTTATCGATCCTTTTATGGAAATGGGAAAAATATTCTTTTTATAATATATTCTACGAATTCAAGAGTTGCTTTGAAAAATTTTTAGTGTGCGTGATTTTTAAATAAACATATAGAATTGTGTGAGTAAAACAACAATTATAAAAACTGCGTAGCATTTAATAAAGAATAAAATAAAATTCATCGTAGCGTTTCGTGCCAGAGACTCCTCATAATCCCCACGAAAGGGAATTATAAGAGCATCTTCCCTGCGATGGGGAATTCAAGCACACACAGTTCCGGACAAAATAACTAAGGTTCCAGATTTCGCAGCTTTTTTTTTTTCCTTCACGGGATTTCTCGCAAATCCAGGGAACATAACAGTCATTCCGGGAATCCCCGGGAATGCATAGATTTCGAAAGGTCTAAATGTTGTTTATTTTTAATTTGTATCAATAATAATCACACAAAATACGGATATTTATAAATTCCAGAATATATATTCTTTTATATATTGAATAATAAAATGCAAATGAAACATAATATACATTTTTAAAGCATGATTGAAGAAAACATAAGCAATTTATATTTTTATCACTCAAAACCTAGTTCTTAGCCTCGTTGTACGCAACCAAATAGCATAAAATGCCCTCTTAGTTTCAGCTGACAGTGAAGAAATTGTTTTAAAAACCCCTATAATCCTTTTTTATAATTTAATGGTCGATTTTCAGCTGTTACACCTACAATTCTTGCTTCTACATCTTGCTAGAACAGCGTTTCTCAAACTGTGGGGTGCGATCCCCTTGAGAGGCGTGACAACTCTTCGAGGGGGGCGCGAGCTTATTGAAAAGTCAAAAACAAAAGATTTTAAAAAGTTATTAATTTACTGAAAGTAAACAAACAAAAATCAATCTGACATAATAAAATACACATTTACACTGATATATTACACTTATAAAATACATCGAGTAGCACTGATACATTTATAACTAATTTAAGAATACTAAGTTAAGAACAAGTTTAATATAACTGCCAGTGACCCATGGGATTGTCATATATAAAATTATATAAAAAAATTAATGCTTATCTCTTGATAATTTGAATGGTTTATAATAAATCTCTTCACTGCCGGTTAAAATTTACGCCATTCGCTTACCAAAGCCAGCCGTTTTCCATGTAGGTGTGCTATGTGATGTATTGGGGGAGGGGGAAGGAATAAAGAAGCAAATAATCTAAAATATAAGTAAACCTTTCGCAAACATTGTCGAGGTCCTTTTATTGCATTCCAAAGCCTTCGGGATAATTTTATGAATAGCAGTGCACAGAAATATCGTACTTCGAAAAAACGTTACTTTCGGGGGAAATTAACGCTTTGGCTGAGTGAGACGTTTATATAAGCCGGTGGCACTTAAGAGGTTAAGGTCGTATCGTAGTTTTAGTATCGAAGTATAATATTATTGAATTCAATACATTGTTATTGTATGAGGAGGGAACGATGAAAATTATTATTGAATATTGGGTCGCGAATATTGAAACTTTGAGAAACACTGTGCTAAAACACTAGAAATATAGATAGTTGAGCAATATAGGGAGTTTGTCTTTAATTGGATAGCTTTTTCGTAAAACTTTAAAGTTTTCTCTTGCAAAATTTCCGCGCTCTCAACTGTTCTCATGAAAAGGGGGGGAATGCACAGCGATTCTTCTTCCTCGCAAAACAGCGTTGCCATAATTATTTTGGCTTGTTGAATCAACGAGTTTTTATTTGCTATTGTGAATTGCAGCACACACAGCAGCAAGTTTTATCCAGAATTTAGGTAAGCATTAATCCACCATGAGTGAGTGAGAGTTTTGTTAACTTTACCCTATAAAGCAACAGGAGGGCTATTTGAAACAGATCTCGTAAGTTTGCGCCTCGGTCAAGCGACGAGTACGACACCAGAGCTGGCACCTCTTTTCCTAACTAACCCACCACGCCAAGTGAGTAAGTGAATATTAACGTCGTCACTGTTCAGCTACACGAGGGCTTTTGGCGATGGACCTCGTAATTTTGAACCACGGTCTAGTGACGAGGACGACTCCTTAGCTGTCACCCCCTCTCCTAAATACTACACCAATGGGAGGACGTTTGAGCTCTCGACAGATTTAACGTGCATCGCTCCCCTACACGGTGGGTCTATAGTGGTACTGGGCTCGAACTCATGACACAACAGCCATGATCCGATACTTTGATCACTTGGCTACCGCGCCCCCCACCACCACCACGCCAAAGGGAGGACTTTGAACATTGACAGATTTAACGTGCATTAGCCCTTCTACACGATAGGTATTCAGTGCCCTCAGGACTAGAACCTGTGACTCAGCCATGAGTTTTCGACCATGACCACACAACTACAGCGACAACATGGTATTGTGAAACCCACGAGATAATTTCCATTGCATCAGAAACTTGGCGATCAAATTTGAATTTCTTGTGTGTGAATGAATGTTTATTAAGGTAGCATAAAAAAGCAAAACGAGAGCTATTGGAAATGAACCTCATAATTTGAACCAAGGTCTAATGACGAGGACGAGATCTGAGCTGGCATCCCACTCTCCCGACTTCCACACTCCTCCATTGTGAGGACATAGAAACACGGCAAATTTAACGTACATCGGCCTCTCTACGCAGTGGTCTTCAGTTGCACTAGGTGGTATCGGGAGCCTAGTGGTCCAGGTAATGGACTCGTTGCCTGCTTGACATGAGTTCGAGCCTAGTACCGCTGAAGACCCACCGTGTAGGGGAGCGATGCACTTTAAATCTGTCGAGAGTTCCAACGTCCTCCCGTTGGTAAGGTTGATAGTCAGGAGAGGGAGTGCCATCCGATGTCGTCCCGGTCACTTGACCATGGTTCAAAATGACGAGGTCCGTCTCCAAAAGCCTTCAAGTAGCTGAATATTGCGACGTTAATATTCATTCACTCACTCACTCAGTTGCACTAGGGTTTGAACACATGTCATGCCGGCCACGAGTTCATGACCATAGTCACTATGTTACCTGAGCCTTTGCATCTTTTGTAATTCGTCTTCTAAGCATTTCAAATAATGATTCTTAAATTAATGAATAATGATAAAGTTCATTTGCCGTTGGAATGTGAAAGAACAATTAGGAAGTGAAAATATATTACCCTTTAATGTCATTCGATTAATTCGCAGCTTTTGGTAAAAAAAAAGTAATGGAAAATGAACTACCGCAAATGAGAAGTCGTAATGAATTCAGCAAATCCACAAAAAGCTGCCAAAAGGGAATAATGAAACGAAAATAAACAGTGGAATTGCGGGTGACAGTGCTGGTGAAAGCAAAACAAAATTGGATCGACTGCGAGGCGAGTGATTGATTAACACAGCCCTAAACCAAACACTTATTGTTGTCAAGTGCGGCTTTTATTGGGGCAAAGCAAGAAAATGACGCCTTCATGATGAATGGTCAGGCAAAAACACGATTGTTAATGTGATATATGATGAACAACTGCTAAAATATTAACTGCGAATTGCGGTGTCTTTAACGACAGGAAATATTAGCTTTTTCTAATAATGCCGCAGATTGATATATCGTGACGGGAGATAAAAATAAATAAAAAAATGAGGAGTGTTTCTCTATTCTGTGTTAATTTAAAAACACATTCATGAAAGTTCAATGACTTTTTCTTTTATGAAATTCGAAAGTTTGAATTTTACAAGCAGCGTTGTAATCTCTTTTATTTGTCTTTGTTTTCTCAATCGAGTTGTTGCTGAGTGAATAACGTACTCATTCATTCGATTGCTAGGTTCGATTTTCTGTTCAAACTGTCAGTTATTATTTTCGAAACTCATAAATGTTAGTAGAAAAATAAAGCAGGAAGTAAACAGTAAATCTTAAATTTAAAAAGCGTCATATTAATTATCAAATATATTTAATAAAATGTATTCTAACCAAGCATCTGTGCCTCCGACAAAAATTTCCTGTTAGTTTTTTTTTTTTTTTTTTTTAAGGAAACTAACTTATTTTAAAAATTTTATCATATATATATATAGGACTAGCTGCATGGCCCGGCGTTGCACGGGCTTTCTCTTTCCTTCATGACGCCAGCAATTATGTGTGTGTGCTTGTATACGCACAATGTGAGTGATTTCTAAAATTATTTCATTAAATTTCCCTTTTCCTAAATTTGTTCCACATATTTTCGATTTAAGACAGGTGGTTTCTTTTCCCTCTTTCAAGCCCGGCATAACACGGGGGTTTTTTAGTGTAAAATTATTGTTCTCTCCCCCACAGATAAGATATAGCATCAAGTTTAGATGGATGACTTATGAAAAACAATATTGCGTTAGTTAAATTATTAATGTGAAGCAATAAAAAGAAAACGTTTCTGATGCTAAGAGTAAGATAAAAAACTTCCATCATTTTTTTAATAGTAGTTTCTATGAAACTAAAATAATAAAATAAATTTCAGAGATTTTCATGAATCAATCAATCGTTACATATAGTTAGCTTAAAAATGTCTCTGAAATGTATTTTTATCCAAAATAATAGACGATGTATTTTTTTAATTAACAAATAATTAATTTAGTAATGAAATAATAGTAGTAATCCTTTTAAAAAAACATATATTTATAATTATTAAAATCCATTTTTTATAAATAATAAATAAAAGAAAAATTTACAGATAGCTATTGAAACGATTGTTTTCTTAATGCTTGAATAAACATATATATATATATATATATATATATACATACAAATGTAAGTTATAAAGAAACTGTATGGGGGCAAGCCTAGATATATATTTACATGTGTACTGAAAAAAACATTAAAAAGAGAAAAAAAACTATCAGATAAAAACATTTTGATATTTTATTTTAATTTCATAATTTTTCATTCCACTGTCATTGTTACTAGTTTTGTGTAATGAAAGTTTAAAATAGTGTAGATAATTTATATCTGGGAAGTGTAATACATTAATATTACTTTTTGTTGTATTTATTTTATGTTAAAATCTTGCTACCACTTCTCCCTTCGAAATCTAGTTTCATTATGAAATTAAAAAAATAGTGACTACACTGATCAATGGAATAAATTAAAAGCCAGCGCGCACTGAGGCAGGATTTAGACAAAACAAAAGGGAAAGCTTTGCTTCATACAAAAAAGATGGATGGATGCTGTCACGGGCTTTTTTGCAGATGGCAGAATTTTTTCCTACTTTCTTGACAATTATCGTTATATTGTGAAACTTTCACACAATATCTATAAATTATAGCCTATGTGTTATTCTGATGTATAAGCTATATTACTATGTAGTTCAGCGCTTCTCAAACTGTGGGGAGCGCCCCCTAGGGGGCGTGATAAACCTAGGAGGGGGGCGAGAGCATCTTGAAAAGTTGAAAACAAATCATTATTTAAAAGAAATTATTAATTTATTGAAAGTAAAAAATCAAAATACACTCTAACATAATAAAAAAATAAATGAAACAGCATTTACACTGATATAATACACTTATAAATGTATCAGCACTGCACGATGTATTTTATAATTAATTTAACAATGCTAAGTTAAGAACGAGTTTTATAACTACCCGTAACCCCACGGGATTGTTATATATAAAATTATATGCAAAAGTTAACACTTATCTTCATAATTTGTACGGTTTATAATTAATCCCTTAACTGCCAATCAAAAGTTACGCAATTGGGTCCTCAATGCCACCGTTTTGCACGTAGGCACGTGTATGTGGTGTATTGTGAGGGAAGAGAAACGAAATGGAATCAACAAATCCTCTGAAACAAGTAAATCCTTTGTAAACAATGTCAAGGTCCTTTTATTGCATTTCAAACCCTTCGGAATAATTTTATAGATAGCAGTGAACAGAAAAAAAAAATCGCATTTCGGAAAGACGTATATATACGTCCGGGATAATTTATGCACTTGCTGAACGAAACATTTATATACTCCGGTGACACTTAAGAGGTTAAAGACGTATTGTAGCTTTAGAGTCTAAATATCGTACATTGTTATTGTATGGAGGGGGGCGAAATGAAAATTATGACTGAATATTGGGTCGCAAGTATAGAAAGTTTGAAAAACACTGGTGTAGTTTCATTAAAATCCATTCAGTTGTTTTTCCGTGAAAGGCTACCAAACATCCAAACATGCTTTCACATTTATAATATATATCTCGATTTATCCAGAAAGTGCGATTCCAATGGACAGTAAATAAAAACAAAACATATTTACATAACTGGAAAGATTTATCGGAAACAGAAAAAAAACAACTTTTCCGCTACTGTTCAACATATGATAAACAGAGACTGCCAAAACAGAAATGTTAGTCATTTACTGAATATTCTATAGTTCCTGCAAGGACTACAGAAGAAATGATTTTTTAAAGTACTTCTGTATTTGTTTTGGAATGGTGTGGAAGTTTGGAGAAATATTTCTAGCTCCAGTGCCTACTTCATCACCTGATTGAGTTTCAAAATTACAAGGTCCGTCACCAATAGTCCCTGAATAGCTTCAAAGTGTAATGATAATAAAGATTCAAATCCAATTAGGATTCTACTTACTGTAAAATCCAGAGTATAACGCGCACCTATACTTTCAAGCTGCAATTTTTAGGTATATCCGCTGTATAAAGGAATCTCCCTTTCTTACGAAGAAACCTGATGCTCTTATATTTTTAAGTCATTTATTAGAAGAATTATTCCAAGTTTTAGAAAGAAAATAGTATACTTCTAGAACTATAGCCCCTTTTCATAAGGAATGTCATTTCTTTTAAATAAACTATTTCGTTCTATGTAGGTCTAATTTTTTTCAATGCTCCTCTTTTTTTTTATAATTTTTAAGGCTCTCATTTTCATACCCGACACTTATAACGTGCACCCATAAATTTTGATCTTATTTTTCGTGTTAACAGTGTGTATTATATACGACGGACTTTACGGTAATTTTTAAAATATTTAAGTGCTGTATATAATGTTCTTTTCACAGTTTGATATAACTCATATCTTATTCTGTTTTGGTAACTCAGTCTCCGGTTTTTAAATTCCTTTCGTTATGTGTGTGAAATAAATTTCTCTTTAGATGGTACTAATAACAAAAATATTGTCATTTTGTAGACTTTTTCTTAAAAAAAAATAAATAAATAAAATTTTTAATGAATTAATATCAAAATAAAAATTTTAAGTTTTATGTATTCTTTTTTTAAATATATTTTTCTATATTATGTATTTTTTTATGTTTATATTCTTTTTTTTTTTTTACTCACATAAACAGCATAGAATTTAGGAATTTAGATATTTTTTCGCAAGAAATTATAAATAAATAATCAAATTATTTTCAGAAGCGAATTTTTTTTCTAGCTGGTTCTACTTTTAATGAAATTTCAATTTTAATTATTCTGATATGTTTTAATTAAAAAGGTTGTTCGAAAAATAGACTACAGATACAGGTATTTCTTTTTATATAGGATATAAAATGAAAACTATGTGAGTAGAAATATTTTTAAAAAGAAATTTCTTTTCCCCTTTCTTTGCATAATCTCTAAAAATAATAACGGTTTGAAAAAATTAATGCAAAGATGCACAAACGTAATTCCATGCCTTATTTTCTAAGAAAAAAGAACCAATAATCGCTGCTAAGGGAAAGTTTGGTGTTGCAATGAATAAGGGATAGATGAATACTAGAATGTCATTGAAACAGTAAACTGTAACTTGCTTCAATTTCAGGGAGCAATTGTCACGTGAGTTGGAGTTATATTAACGTCATAATATAAAGTTGCACGACGAAGTTCGTAAATGTGAACCATGGTCCAGTGACGAGGACGAGATTGCCTCCTTCCTATCTTAACTTCTATACCACACCAACGGGAAGACTTTGAGCCTTAATAAATTTAAGGTGACTGCCTACCTTCGGACCCAATTTTTTTATAAAAGCAAATTTTTGAAACAAATTGAGTGTTTTTAGGAAGACAAAAAAAATATGTAAATGCATAAAAAAATTTAAATAAATATTGTACTTTTAGAAAAATTGGTTGTTTTCAAGGAAATTTTACCAAATTTTTACTAAAACGGGTAACACTGTATAAAAATTTCTAATACAATTATCATAATTTTCTTTATACACAACATACATATTATGATGCTCATCAAAATGAACCAAAATCTAAGAGAAATATTAAAACACAAAAAAATTACAGACAATTATACATAATAATATGAAAATTTTGATATTTAAGTTTTTCTTTAAAAAAACTACCCTAAATGAAAAAATATTTAACCTACAACAAAACTTATGGTCCACTTTATGAAAAATAGTATAATAAACATATTGTTACGTAGATCCGAGGGTTCGTGGATTTTATGCAAAACAATCACAAAGAAAATAAACAGTTCTTTAAGAGCGATGCGAATTTATTATCAAAAATCCAATCCTTTAAATACAGTATTCAGCAGCAATATTCAGAGAATATAAATATCCGAAGGTCTTCACACCTTCAACAGCAATCAAACACAATGCCCAGTGTTTGAAAATACAAGCAAGTAAAGATTATTCACAAGAACAGCCGAGCTAATCGCTAGTCAAAACAATCCTCACTACTCGCTGGTTTAATCCAGACTCATCGCCGTCCCGGCGAGCATCTCATTTATAGGCTCGACAGAAACTTCCAGAAATATAACAGCTTGTGTTATATTGAAAGTGACACTAGTGGAGAGATCTACTACTTTCTAGGATTCCCGAGGGTTCCGAACTCGCCAACATGGTCGCCAATGACGCCAAAATGGTCGCCAAAATGGTCGCCAAAGTCGCCAAAGTCGCCGCCAACTTGGTCGCCAAAAATGATGCCAACTTGGCTCTACCGCCGAGATTTCGCCAAGTTCTCATTGGATCGCCATTATAACGTAAGGGGCGGCATTGCTTGTGAATGGTACACTTTTAACATGAAATAAACATAACATAATGTAATATAAATGCTTTAAACACTCAAATACAAACTATTTACATTATTTACACAAAATTCGTAACAATATATTCCCACAAAATTTCAAAACGTTATCGGGTTTGGTTCTTAAGATATCATGTATATCTGGTAAAGGGTTTCTTTTGAAAACATAATTTTGAGAAAAACTCATTTAAAGTTTTATCTTACTGCCCTTTCGCATAGAGTGATGTTTTTTAAAAAATCACTATAACTTTATTTCTATTTCGCGTAAAGGAAAAGGAAAAACTGTTTTGGAAAGAAAAATGTTCAAACTATAAGATTTTGAAATAAAAAAACAATGTCTTATGAAGACGAAAAACGACATTTTCAAGGTACCTTAACGTGAAGCGGCTCCTCTCCTCACTGGCGGCTCTTCAGAGGCACTAGGTTCGAACTCATGAACCGCCAACCAGGGGTCCATTACCTTGACGGAGCAATTGTTGAATAAGGGGATTTCATAGGAATGAAATTTTAAAATCTCATGCAATATTTTCTTCGCTGTTTAATATGGGATATTTGACGTGATATTGCTCATGACTAGCTTATTCGTATTCTCCCGTTCCACAACAGCAACCTTTTTCCTTTGCTTCCCCCGTCAGTTGCCTTCTTATGGTTCTTTTATATTCAAATCGTTCGAACATTTCACGTAAATTAGTTATGCTCATCGGTCTTCGTAACTTTTCAGTCTCAATAATTCATGAAAGGCATCACACGGAATAATGGTGAACGTTGCATAATAAATGGAACTGAGTTTCAAAAATTTTCCACATGGCCTTGGATATTAAAATAAAGTACCATTCACACAAAAGATATTGTATTTGACGTTTGACTTTCAATACGATGCATAATTATGAGCTTTGACTAAAATTCCTAGTTTTGCTTTTGAAAAACTTTAATGTGAACCAACTAACTCAAACTTTCCAACTAATAGATTTTCTTCAAAAGGAAATGCAAGGATTTTAGTTTTCTGAAGTTATCTGAAGTTTTCATTTAGTTTATGAAGTTATGTGTTAATAGTCGAAAGGAACATTTCATAAAATGTTTACTTTGGAAAAAATAGTGGAATTTTCTCTAAGTAGGTGAATACCTGTGCATGATAGTTTGCTTTTGTTTTTAAATATGGAGAACAATAGAAATACTTCTAGAAAATTATATCCATCTTCAGTTCGTATTATATAAGCTTGATAATTCCCCCATTTCCAACACTGTATGTTTTTTTTTAAATATAGATGCAGCTTTAGAGCGCTTTTTCTTCTCCGTTAAGCTCATGTTAGTGTTATTAGAGACATTTAAAGGCTTGGGCCAACTGGGTTCCGGACCTCGTCTCATTCTTGACTCGACGTCAGTAAGATCATGAAATGAATAATTTTAATCATCAATATTATTCTCGGACATATTCGCCAAAATACTGAGAATTTCGAACTATATGTCAACTGGTAACAGCGTAAAGATTATATTATTACGTCATGCCCGTCGTCTGTATGTGTCTAGTCCTAATCTTACAGAGCTAAACCATAATTTAGGTGAAAGGCGGCAGCTGGTCAAGTCTGTTTGTAGCTAGGTTTGTATGATTGTGAGTCATACACATTTATTTGTACAAATATTTTGCAACACATGTTATATGCTCTCTACTTAAAAGAGTCGCAAGAGGGCCTACATTTCCATAGAAGCCCTGGACCTCAGGAAAATTTTAAATTTCACTCAGTGGCACGTCATAGCTCAAAAGCTATACAGAAATAATTTATACGATAATACGATACAGAAATAAAACGATAAATACGATACAGAAGATTTAAGAGATAGTGTAGGGTTTTCTCAAGGATTAATCTCCCCATCTAAATTACGAAACATACTTTCGTTGTATCTAGAGCAGTGATTCTCAACCACTGTGCAGTGGCACTTTTGTGCGCCCCCATCATCAAGCTCAAATTTCGCATTAAATGTATTCTTACAATTAATTTATAATTAAGTATTCAATAAATATTTTGTTGTCTTGATAGTTCATATTATTTTATTTTACTCAAAGAATTATTATCATAATCTATCTTACTTAGTATATTACCAGTGGCATAACGGAGAATATTACCCCCCCCCCCTTTCGCAAAGGCAGGTTTTGGGTCCCAAGCCAAAATATGTACTTGGCTTTAGTCAGGCTTTGCCCCCCCCCTTCGATGCGAGATTTGGTGGGAGTGTACATTACGCCACAGAGTATATTACAAATAAATAAAATTCTTTTTTGAAGTTATTTCATTATTATTGTGCCTCCAAATTTTTAATTTGTTAAAAGTGAACCGCAACAAAAAAAAGGTTGAGAAACGCTAGTCTAGGGTATGGGAAGTTTAAGAGAAAGCTCCAAATCATAGTTAGCGAGTGAGAATCTCTTGGAAATAATAATATTATAAACACACACAATACTTTTAGCAGCAAAAATACATATAAACGTAAGACGTATTTTTTAAGATTATTTTACTGTCAGACAAACCACAACAAAGACAAACAAAGTTTCACAATTCGCCTTGAAATGTTTCCTAATCCAAAGCCTTAAGCAGCTCACGTACACCTCGAAGAATCTCGCTGTCATTCACAGCAACTAACTGATGCATAAATCCATATCTTAAAGGAAGTCAAAAAGTTATTTCAAGTCAAGCCAAAACTTAAGAAGTCAGAACTTAAAGCTTTTCTTCTGTAATCGATCTGCGCAATCATTTTTGATTCCGTTCCAACTTTTCAGGGA
>BMAV01006366.1:84947-111591 GCA_019973955.1 Trichonephila inaurata madagascariensis
ACCTCGTAATTTTGAACCATGGTCAAGAGACGAAGACAACACCCGAGCTGTACCCTCCCTCTCTGAGCATCAACACCAAATGAAGGGTGAATGAGGGAATATTAAAGTCGCACTGCTCAGCTACTCGAGGGCTTTCGGCGACGGACCTCGATGTTTGGGTTTGCAATGGCACTAGGACTCGAACTCATGATACGCCAGCAACGAGTTCGAGAACATAACCACTAGGAGAGAGAGAGGCGCTCTACTGTGGTCAAAAACCAATTTGGTTACTCTGCAAGTATAAGCTACGTTCTAATTTGAAGTTAACGATTGTGCTTAAAGTTTTAACTTTTTACTGGGCAATATTATTTTGTTTGTAAAATAAGAGTACTTTCTACATCGAAAAAAGAAGGCATTCAAAAAAAACCACATCTACACCATTAGAAAGTTTTATGTGTCCTCCTGAAAAGAGAAAAATCTCTTGCTTTAGGACAGGGGTGACCAAAAGGCGGTACGCATGCTCCAGTGTGGCACGATCGAGTTGTAGCAGTGGCACGTGGGGGACTTACAGAAAAATTTTAAAAATTTAAAAAAGATAATAAAAATAACCCATTTCTTACAATTTTATTGAAGTTGAGTTGTCTCAAACAAAAACACCTCAAAATTTGGATCAATATATATTTGTGAATATGTGTTTTTTGCTATGAACATACTGAAATAAATATCATTATAAACTAGCTAATGTGCGCCTATAACCTAATTTTGTTAACATTTATAAGAGCCAATTCTAATATAAATGACGGTAAAAAAGTAACAATTCATAAGCCACATTAAGTTAGTACTAGGCGTTTAATAGTTATATTGAATTAAATGCCACCTCTGCTTTAGGACGTTGGAGCGCTGTATGTCCTATAGTACATTTTACATTTTGCAAAGTATCTCAATATTGTGAAATAGATTTTTCTTTGCAAAATACGATCTCTTTTATTTTCATGATGCTAGACTCTATTATATTTCAGTTTTGTTTTTTCGAGAACAAAAAATTTGGAATATTTTTTATCCCACCAGTATGATTGACTCCGGAATGTCATCAATCATCCCTCGAGCTTCATAAGATTTCTTTGTCATATCCGAAAGGAATTCGTTAGCTCTTCTTTGTCTTCGGGAACATTCCTTTTTTTAATGAATTAATATTAATAATTCGGTAAAGGAACCATCTCTGAGAAATATTTCTCACAATTACATTCTTCATAAGAATCCCCCTTGAAAGAGAGTGATTGTTCTTTAACGTCGCACTCAAAAGCAACATGGCGCTCATCCGGTACAGTAGTTAGCGACACTGACTGCTGTGCCGTAGGTCTTGAGTTCGAAACCCGGGGAAGCAATGGATGTTTGTAAATATATAGTGCCTGTGTGACATGGGGGCACTCTCAATAGCCGTCGAGCCACAAGTCCTCTCGTGACGTTGGTGGAAGTGGAAGAGAGGTGGAATTCAGCTGACCATCCCCAGGTTGCTCTACCTCAAAATTGGGGTGTAAAACGAGCCAAATCATTTTGTCATCTGTCTTGCACTCAAAGCTACGGCTAACGGTAGGCATCACTTAGCAATTTGCCATGATTAATTTCGTTATCCTCGATCTGGCCTTTGCCGATCAGGTGGCATTAGTAATAATAACAGCAAAAATGAGGTCGTGGTATGCAAGTGGTTATGGTCACGAATTCGTGGCCGGAGTGTGGCGGGTTCGAGTCCTGGTGCCCCTGGACACTCGCCGCGTAGAGTGGGCAGATGCACGTTAAATCTTTCGAGGCTCAATGTCCTCCCATTGGTGTGGTTTGGTAATTAGAAGTTGGGAATGCCCGATCAGAGGTGTCGTCCTCGTCAGTTGACTGAAATTCAAGCTTACGAGGTCTAACATGAATAGCCCTTGTGTTACTTTATAGTGTGATGTTAGTTTACACTCACTGCTTTTCACGTCTGAATTCGTTTTAAAACTAGAGTTATTTTTAACCACGTGCTAAAGCAAAAAAAGAACAAATCTCTCTCGATTCGGATGGGCTAAGTACGCGCTAAACACATATAAGAGAGGAATTTCACACACTCCTCCCGAAAAGCGCATTCGGAATATCATTCCATACTCATATGCAGCGCGTAATTGTTCGAATTTAATAGAGATCACTTAATGAAATTGCATCAGGTTAGTTTGAGAAGGAATGCAGGGACCGGAACGGTGTAACGCATTTGAATAATTAATAGCCGGGACTTAGTTTAGCATTTAGAAGGTCGCTGGAGCATGTCCAATTACTCATCGGGTCGTGTTGCATTAATAAACGCTGCTGACAAAGTTGTGCCCGGGCACAACTTGTTCTACAGCGCGTTTGTTTTAAGTAGATAGCGTGGCACAGACGCTGCAAGATGTATTTAGCCTGTCGTGTGCCTTAGAAACTAGTTAGTCGGTTCTCGGGGCTTGTGTTTTCGATATGCTTAACTGCGGATAAAACTTTGCGACTTTGTTTCTTACACTACTGTTCTTTCTATAATAAGTTGGTTAATTATGTTTGGTTTAATAATAGTTGCATTAGCTTTAACAGAAGTATATTTTGTTAGGATATTTATACCTTATTTAAAAAAATTTATGGATTATTTTAAGTTTAATGACTACTGTGTTATTACATTAGGTTTAATGATTATTGTTATAATTATATAATGACGAAGCACAATAATTAAAACCACAAGATTCTTCGCCAAGTGAAATAGTGCTTATTAACGCCGCACTATGAAGCAATACGATGGCTACTGGCAACGGACCTCGTAAATCTGAGTCATGGTGAAGTGACGAGTGAGTGAAAGTTAACGTAGTACTATAAAGCTGCACGAGGGGTACTGGCGACGGATCTCAGAATTTTGAACCATGGTCAAGTGACGACATTTGAGCTGCGACTCCCCTCTCCTAACTTCCCCACCACACCAACGGGAGGACTTTTAACATGCATCTATCACCTCTATAGGGTGACTTTTCAGTGGCACTAGGCTCGAGCTCATGACACTCCAGCCACGAGTACGTGACCTTAACCAATACGCTACCACGGCCACTGGTCCAGTGGCGAAGACAACACCCAAGCTATCGCCTTTTTTTCGAACTTCTACACCACGTCAGGCTGCGGTAGCCCAGTGGTCAAGGAATCGGATCATGGCAGGCATGTCATGAGTTCGAGCCCAATACCACTAAAGACCCGCCGTGTAGGGCAGCGATGCACGTTAAATCTGTCGAGAGCTAAAACGTCCTCCCGTTGGTGCGGTGTGGTAGTTAGAAGAGGGGGCGCCAGCTCAGGTGTCGTCCACGTCACTTGACCATGGTTCAAATTTACGTGGTCCGTCGCCAAAAGCCCTCGTGTAGCTGAACAGTGCGACGTTAATATTCACTCACTCACTCTACACCACGTCAGCGGAAGGACTTTGATTTTTGGAAGGTTAAACATCCCTCAGCCCTTCAACACGGCGAGTATTCAGTGACACAGGGATCTAGAGAGCTCATAACACGCCTCCCACGAGTGCGTGATCTTGACCATTAGGTTGACACGACACTTAAAATTGTTCAAATCGAGATATAGATTTGGGGCCTGGTTTTTATCAGCTTCATTGTTTGCTGTTTAACGTCCCTTTACGAAACAGCACGAAGACTTTTAGCAGAGTATTCGATGAGAGGAAATTCACCCTAACGGGTTTAAAGCCCCTAACCCCTACCCAACCCCATGAAGCAACCCCCCTCCTCACACAACTCCCTTATTGAGCAGTTGTATTTCTTTGCAGAAGGAGGCGGGTTTTAACAAAACTTTGAGCAATATATATATAATTTCAAAGATTTTGTTGGTGAACGACTAATTCATTTTGAACCCCGGTCAAGTGATGAAAACAAAACCTGCCTTGTCACCCCCCCCCCCCCCCTTAATCAAACTTCCACTTCACGTTTATATGTGAGCCAAATATCGTCGTGAGGAGGTGTGTGTGCTACATGTATAATTAAATTGCATCAAATCCACAGCGTCGATTGATATTCATGTAAAAAGTTTTTTTATCCATTGGGCTGTGAATTTTGGGAGATAAGCCTTTGCAGACACGGTAAGTCCCCAAGTGTGCAAGTCATTTCATTGGTGGCAGCATCTAGTGGCGGCTCCCACTACCAAATTTTTGATGCTTAAATTCATTCAATTCAAACTCTCATTAGATGCTAAATATTGCCGTGATTTAACTTTGCCGAGAGTATCAAAACCAAATTGATACTAAAGAGATCTTTTACAAGCTGCATAATCATATTGCCTATGATGCTCGCATCCTGAAAATATATCGACTTAACCGGAATCAAACTCGCAACCTTGTGCTTACGAGGCGGGCACGCTATCTTTGAGCAACTGAGCGAAAATAATCGATGGGATTTATTCATGTACCAGATAATATTTTTGATATGGCATGAAGAAAGCATTCAACAAAAGAATATCTTTAAAAAGAAGATTCCTCCGTCCTCACACATTTCTTTAAAAATCAGCAGGAATTTTTACATTTTTTTAACCTAGTATCCCTCATTAGCGTTAGAAATATTGAAAACCATTGATATAATTAGGCATTCTCATTAGAATAATTAATTCTTCAGAATAAGCAAACCCCCGCGAAGCCAGCAGGCGATCGATTCCTCGTAATAGAACTTCAGTTAAGAGATTACATTAAATTTTTAACCCAATACTTTGTACCGGAAAACCTCTAAGTGTTCCTCTGTCATAAATGATTTTAAAATAGAATAAAAATGCAAAACGGCGAAATAGTAGAATATATTTAATGGATTTATGGTTATTATAAAAGCACAAAGTATTTAAATTATCATTATGGCACCAAAATAAACAGTTTCCGAAATAATTTCGACAACATGGGGTTGCTACAATGTAATCGAGAATGGATGATGTGGAGTATTATTTTTATAAAATCGCATTATATTAACGAGTTTTAACCATTGAATAATAAAAGTTACCAGTCGATTCAATGCTGCCAAATGATTTTTTGATGAAAAGCGTAATCATCGAACACTTTTCTAAAAACATTTTGTGTTTTTAGTTAGCAGATTTGAAAACGTTAACTCTTATACGAAAAGAATCAAATGTAATAAGTTAAATTATATATCAAATATTTAAATTCATCTTAGATAGCATAAATATGTGCATGTGTCTCTCCCAGTATATATACTGCTTAAGCAAAACGAAATAAAATTCTTGGAAGCTTCATTATGCATTCTAGAAGTATTTTACCTTTATTTTTATACAAATTTTATTCCGTATCATTCTAATCTTTACATAAAAGATATATACTTCCAAAGCCAAATTATTTATTTAAAAACATGCATGCGAACAAAATTTTAGAATCTTATTTTAGAACGATGCTACCATCTTCCTCTTGTTTAAATTATTTTTTACATTTATTTTTAATGAAGACGGTATTTCGTAGTAAGGTATTAGAAAAGTAAAAGAGAAATGTAAAATAAACTTCAAATATGTAAACGGCATTTTATATCACATAAAATATAATTTTTGTCTATTCCTTGCATTACTAAAGAAACATTACCGAAATAATACCAATGTACTGTCACTGTTATCAGCTAATACAACTAGTTATCAACTAGTTTAGAAATAAAGTATTAATGTATTATAAATAGCACCATAGTAAACATTTTCTCTATTGGATGTTTTCTTAACGCTATTTTCGCCATATGTACAAGAGCGTGACCTTAGCGCGAAGCCTATTTTTAGACAGAAAAAATGCTTCAATTTTTATAAAAATGTGTGACATTGTAACTCATGCATTTGTTTACAGTATAGTATTATTAAAATTTCAGAATATTTAATAAATAATTAGTTTTTCCTCTTAACACGTGAAGGGATAGCTCATTTAGCATTATAGTATAGGAGAAAAAATGCGAAACACATTTTATAAGAGAAAAAATGGGTCAATTCGTATAAAAATGAGTAGCATGATAAAATAAGTGATTCTCTACAGGATAGTGAAGCCAGAATATAATATTAATGTTTGTGAGTACTTTTATATATGAAAAAACATTCATCATTTGAGTCTTATTCTTTAACATTAACCGAAAACAGTCTTAATTAGCATAGTAGCGTCACTTTAAAAAACTACTTGTATATATATTTTAGTAATGAGGATATACTCGTTGTTAAGCTACAGAAAATTTTATCACCATTACAACTAAAACAGTCAGCATAAAAAGAAATTATTTCTCTCTGATATATTTTTTAATTTTCCAAACTTTCCAAACAAGAAATAAAATCTTTTCTCCCTTTCTTTCCCATTACGCACCCCTCTGTGTATATTGCACAATGTACATATTCCAAACTAATTCTGAGGGTGAAACATAAGCGCTTTTAGTTTTGAAGAATCCGTGCAGAGGGCGCCCTGTTTGCATAAGCGCTCAAAGTAAACCTAAAAACTTTTCTCCATTAGCCACTGCTGACGATACCGGTTTCATTTTACTTTTTTTTCTGTTTTAAAGGCTTAAATAAAGGCTCTTTGTAAAATTTCCGGTCAGAAGTTGTTTGGGCTCTGCTTTCGAGAAATATAGAATATCTAATTCAATACTTGAAAATAAATTTGATTCGCTTATTTTAAATGAGTTAATTTTGACACTAAATAATATTATTTGCTGACACAACTGTAAAAATATTGCCGTAAATTACATACCGATTTTGTATTCATAAAGATTAGCTCTATTGCTTTAAGTCTTAAATTGTTCATAAATTTTTTTCAAAAAAATGTCGTTAATATATATAACGGTTTCAAAAATTTCAAATACGTATAACGTCAAATACACAAAAATAATGAAGTCAGGATGAATTTATTTAATAACTTTCATTTGATCTCTATCTATTATTCCGTATCGTGCCAAGTGTTGGGAGCATACAGTCAAAGTGCATTTCCCGCTTTTGAGTATTTATAAAAGGTAATAATAATCAAACACCCCCTATGATCCCATCCTGCACATAAAATCGGTGAGTGGATTACCACTAAATTTGGTTCATGGATTTTACATAAGATGCACTTGCAGCGATTCCTTCTCCCGTAAGTCGTACCTAACAATGAATAGAAATAAAAACGCTTAACAACTGGCTCAAATAGGGATTCTTCTTCGTCCCAGTCGTCTGACTCTGCGGTTCTTAAAGTGTGGTCCGTGGACTCCTGGGGGTCCCCACCATCTTTTTAGGGTAAGGGTTCTTAACCTTATGGGGGTACAGCTGACAAACAAGAAATTGATGGTGGATGCAGTTTAAAAATAAGTTTAACGATTCGTAATATTTCTTTATTTAATTACAACATAAGCATCATAAACAATATCCTACAGTAAAAAGGTAACAAAAATTCAAAATAGTGACTTTTAATGCAATTTGTTGCATTGCATATTAACTATTAATTTTTCAAAGTCAGGTATATAAGATGATATTCCCAATCGCGTATAGCATTTTCGAGATTGCTATCGTTAATTCAAGATCTGATCGCGGACACATTGGCACCCACAGGCACGGGGTTAAGAACCCCTGTTTTAGGGGGTCCGTAAAGGTCTCTCATTTAACGCATTAAGGTGTTTCCCTCTTTTTCAAACTTTAAAAGACGTGAAAAAGTTAAATAAGTGTCATTCTACTGTAGGTTACTAAATTGTCCTCAATGAAAAAAACCCTACTATAACATATTTCGATCGAGAATATTAATTCAGTTTTTTTATTGTTGCCAATTATATATAACTATTACCATAACTATATTTTTAATAAGATATATTAACTGTTTTTTAAACGATAAAAAGAGATGCTAAGAAAGTCTGTATAAGTAGCAGAAAAAGCCTTAGGGTTATAGAGGAATCTTTACATCAATCAGCCATCTTGTGCTGGGAGTCAGGGAGGTGTGTTCAAAATCTCGGGGTCCAAGATGTCGAACTGATACATAAAGGGGGGGCATGTCAATCGAAAGTTTAAAAACCGTTGGCGTCATCTCTGGCGCCGTACGAGGGCAATTCACCCTGCCCAAAGCAGCAACCGACTTACCAGCTTCCATCGAACATTCAGAGAATTTTTTTAAAAATATATTTTTTTAGTTCAAAAAACGTTTACTAAATGGAAACTTACATGAAAAAAAACAGTAAATTTAACAAAAGAAATGATAGATCAACACAATTCAAACATTTAATGATTAATATTTGTCAAAAATAATATAAATAATCGAACGCATAAAATATAGGTAAGAAAATTAATAATAGGCTTGAGACGAACGGAAATAATAGTTGTTTGCAGAAACATTTACATACCATGATCAAATCTTACAGGGGGTGCGATTGTTAATCCCGTTCAGGACGATGTAGTGAAAGCTGTTCAATACGACCGCCGTCGTGTACCTGTAAACTTTCAAATTGATGGACAACAGCAGATCGATCATAAATGGTCTAGTGTAATGCTTCGTACATGATGCGTAAAGTAGTCTTTGAGTCGACCAACGCCGAAACACGACCAAAATAAACTAAATTTTTTAAAAGGCCTTGAAAAGGCATGAGCCAACTGGGCCCAGATCCTCGAAAGAGGGCGACTAGCCTCGTACTCGACTCAACCTCAATAAGCTCATGATCCGAGTAATTTCAATCGTCAAATGTTATTCCTGGACATATTCTCCTAAAAACTAGGTATTTCGAACCATATGCCAACTGAAAAAAGTAGAAAGACTGAATTATAATATCATGACTGTCGTCCATTTTCAGATCTATACCTACCATCATACACCATGAGTACTCATTCAGACGAAAGGCAGCAGTCGGTCGAGTCGATTTGCACCTAGGGTTTGTAAGATTGTGAATTGCGCACATTTATTTGATACGGGTTGTCATTTGTATTAGGATTTGGCAACGTATGTAGTCATGGAACAACGCGTACATATAATAGGTATATCTAATGGCAATTCTATTTCGTTTGAAGCGAAATAGTTTGCAATGAAAAGATACAAATAAAAGAATTTCAAAGAGATCATAAAAGCATTTTCAAACTCTAAGACATGCAATTGATTTTAGCTATTACTATAAAGATATCATTCCCAACGGAATCATTAATTTTCATATTTCCTTCATTTTCAAAAGGATGGTTTTCTTAATGAATGTGCAAAAGAATTATTCAGAAGCTTTAATGTAACGACTACGCGCGTTCGAAAAAGATGTTTTACAAAATTTGATTTTTGGATAAATTTTTATGATTAATAATAAACACAAGAAATGGCAAAAGGGTTTATTTAAGAAATATAATATTTTTTAAGAAACTTGGAGAAAGAGATTTGAAGAGTAAGTTTTAATACAATTTAACTGTTAAACGCTCTACATAAAATTCTAATACAGCAATCCTATTTTTCTAAATTATAGAATAATTAATTGCAATTTATAGTATAGAATGATAAATAGCATGAACCAAAATCTAAGGAAAAATTTTTAAATGTAAGTTAAGTTATGGGTAAAAATATGTGTATACATGAATTTTTCATATTTTTTTCTAAAAACGCATATAAAAAAAGAGAGAATTTCAACACAAGCAAAACTTATGCTTGCATTTCTTAACCCATATTATTTGAAACACATGCTGAAATTTTAATGCAAATATCTTTATTAGAGATTTTAGATAACTTTCTAACGGTGAAGATGGAGAAAGTTGAAGTTAAAGATTTACATTAGGTTTGGTTTTGCCTCTTACAAAATACTTTATATAATTTATATAACTTCTTTTCTAAAGTACCAGGGAACTAACTGTAAACTATTTTGGAAAAAAGTTTTAAAAAATTCGCTAATATGGTTGAAAATTCCTCGAACACCTTAAAAAAATATATTTCCAACCTTAATTTTTTTGCATAAAATAATATAGAGTCAGAAAATTATAGTGCATGGGTGCAGATGATCATAATACGCAAATGCGTGGTTTGTTTGTTTGTTTTATCAACAGAGGCTGTTAGTCATCGACATTCTGCCGACGAGTTACAAAGGGAAAGTGATTATCGTTAGATTTTCATTTTTAACAAAATGACAAAAAATTTTTAACATATCCTTCATCCCCAAAAGCATGTTGAATCTTGCATATAATTTCTATTCTGTATTCAACTCAAATTACATAAAGTTTAATGTAACTGAGTAGTTCATGTGTTTTTGCGATTTTATAAAAAACGGCAACTGGTAATATCCGGAGGCAAAAAAATTTACACATGCATCATTACACCCATTTGCATATGTACGTCAAATCATATTTCCCTGGCTTCATTAATGTGAAAAATATGGTTGGATATTTCTGTGAAAACATCACGTAGAGATATAATGCAAAATAACACAAATAAGATAAATATAATTTAGCTTTATGTTTTTTGAAAATCACTCAAACTAAAAAACGCACGCAAATTCAAATATTTACAAAGAGCTTATGCGTGTGTGAAATCTTAAGTAAAAGACATCTCAATTTACTTTCATTTATATTTCTTGTTCATTTATAGAGTAGGAGATTTTTTCAACTCATATATCTGATAATAAAAAAAAATTTTTTAAAAAATACCAAGCATTTGAAATATTATATGTTTATGATTAAGTACGAATACTAATACATGAATTAGGATTTTAAAAAATATGATTTTACTTACATTCTATCTTTCCTTGTGGCATTAAATACAGTCATTACAGTCAGTATCAATATTTTTCGGTCTGAAAAAGAAAATAAATAAATGGATTAGATTTTTTTTAAATCATTAAAACACATAGATTTATATTTTAAGCAATATTTAATATAGTTCATAAAATCCCTAATTACACAACTAAAATACAAATAAATCCCTAAGTGAAGTTGTTGAGAGGCCTGAGAATTAAATAAATCTCTCAAATATAGTAAACGCAACTCATGCATTCTGTATATTTCGCGAGAAAAAATTTCTCTATCATTTAATTGTGATGTAATTGATATAGAAAACTGGCTGTATGATTTCTCAGTTGTTATTAAGTCAAATGACTGTTTCACATTAAATAATATGAGCTGGAGAAACAGGTTAAGATAAATGAATACAGTAATGTTATTTACAACAATCAATTTTTGCATTAAATTTAACTATACACCCAAATGTTTTTAAAAGCTTTTTTTAATACGAATTTGAAATTACACGGTTTTAAAAAGAGTATCTTTTTTGCAAAATTGTTTGATCTAACACGAATTCTAAGTAATTGTCTCACAATTATTGAAAGTGCTCATGAATTTCAGTCTTTGGTACCAATAAATGAAAAAAACAAAAAACAATTCTAGTTTTTACCACACTTTAAAAATTAGGTAGCACTGTACACTGCTAAAATGCACTAGTTATTCAGCAATATATATAAGTTGCTTAATACACATCATATTTACTATTCTTACAGTGTCCATATACTTGTTCGTTCTTGTGAACATCACCCTATTTCTGTGCAGAATAAATTTGACTATGCTACACAATATTTTTTTGCCATTTAGCTATAGTTCAAATATTAATTTCAGATACTGGTCCTGGAGCACCGAGAGCATAGCACCTGCAGTCACAAAAATTCTAGTGAGGGTGTGTTTAGAGCTTCTGGAATTTCGATTCTGTAATGCCTAGCCTCCCAAATGCCGTCTGGTCCTTCTGAAAGAGCCCGGATACGTTTTAGCGAGCCCCGTTGTCAAAATGTGAGTAACAAGACGTAGAAAAAATCGGTTGCTTACGTGTGGTCAACGCAAATAACTTTTCAAAATCAATCTTATTTCGTGATATTTCTAAAAACACAAAACATTAATTTCCGTATGGATCTCGAAAAGAGCCTAAGGAGTCCAGGTAGTATTTCACTTTACAAAAGACGAATGCAGTTTTTAAAAAAACAAATTATTTCCTTTTTATTACGAGACATGATTGCAAAAAGAATTGCAGTAAGTGAGAGTTATATTAACGCATCGCTCTATAAAGCAACACGAGGGCTATTGGCGACGGGCCTCGTAATTTTGCACCTCGGTCATGCGACGAGGAAGACACCAGAGTTGACACCTCCCTTTCCTAACTACCACATCGTACCAACTGGAGGACATTGAGTCTCGACAAATTTAACAGGCATTGGTCCCCTTTACACGTCAGGTCCAATATAATGACACAACTTGATGACTGGATGATCTTGAAAAAGTGTAGAAGTTTGAAGAGTATTGTACAACAAGAGTGCTGAACAAGCATACGAAGTTTATTTAATTTCTGGAAAAATTTACAATAATACTTTTTTTAATCATATTTAGAAAGTAATTACAAAATTTGGATCTACACCAGCCCACCATTCGCAAAATCTGTATTATTAGAATGAATCAGCTCTGTGTGCTACCCCACATTAAAAAATTCTTCGTTTAATATTACTATAATTTTAGGCCGCCCAGACGGTATAGTGATTTGTGACGCTGATTGCTGTGCCATAGGGCCTGGGTTCGAATTCCGGAGAAGGCATGAATGTTTGTGTTGTTATTTCTAATGCCACCTGTCTGACGTAGTCAGATCGAGGTCCACGACATGCATCGTGGCAAGGAGCTAGAAGTACGCCTGAGAAGTACATGAGCAACATACAGGTGGTAGTACGAATGAGCTCAGCAAAATTCCCCGAAGGAACAATAGATGGCGACACCACCGATTTCCACCTCCACAATTTAGGCATGGAACTGAAGGGAAGGAAATATTCTCCTGCCCCCTGCACTCGTGATTCAGTCCACAAGACTTTCGGATCCACTTATTTAATGAGCACGTACTCCATGTGTACTCGGAGGAATTTGGTGGCATTGGGCATAGAACCCAGGCCTTCCGGTCTGGAGTCCGATGCTCTAACCACTAGGCTACCCACGACCTTGAATGTTTGTAAATGTATAATACCTGTGCGGAATGGGAGCACCCTAAATATTCGTCGAGCTGCAAGTTCTCTCGTGAGACTGTGGGACGAGGGGTGGAAGACCCTGACCACTCTTCTGTATGTCATTCCCCAAAATTAAAGTGTAATTGAGTCAAAACATACTGTGTTGCCTGCTCGAAACTCTAAACCACAGCTAACGACAGATGTGCAACGGAGCCTCCTTCTGGAAGTCGCAAACAATAAAGTTGAGTTGAGTGTTTTATGGCGCAAGAGCCAGTTTTGGCTATACTGCGCCAAACATTCATAGGTCTGTGGTCTGGACGGGAAAAGAAAAGAAGAAATAAGATGACAAGATGGAGGGTCGAAAATAGAGAAGGATCACTGGGGGAAAATAATAGGACGAAAGGTATCGGGATTCCTTTCATCCTCGTCGTCTAAGGCATGTACGGCATAGCTGTGGACTGGTAGGTCGGTGGTTCAAATAAACACCCCTGCCAATTGGCCAAGGTCAACAGCTTGTCGCCAAAGATGTAAAACTAGCCGTTTGTGCCAGATAAATGACATGGGCCTCGATCTGACTGAGTAAGCGAGTGAATAGTAACGTTGCATTGTTCAGCTATACGAGGACTTTTGGAGACTGACCACGTAATTTTGAACCATGGTCAAGTGACGTGGACGACACCTGAGCTGGCAACCCCCTCTCCTAAAGTACCACACCAAGGGAAGGACGTTTCAGCTCTCGACAGATTTAGCGTGCATCACTGCCCTACACGGCGGGCCTTTAGTGGTACTGGGCTCGAACTCGTGACAAAGCCAGCCACGATCCCATACTTATAACACTCGGCTACCGCGGCAACTGCCTCGATCTGACATCGCCGAGGCAATAAAACAACACAACAAAAAATTTTAACAATAATCTGAGTCGAAGGATAAATTTAAACAGCATTTACCTTTCATTCGCATTCAAATAAAATATCGCTCCCTTAACGTAAATGTACATAATTAGGAAATAGAAAAAAAAAGCATCACCCAAGCCACGCATAAATTGCTATCAAACATCGTTTCGAATTTGCATAAACGGCATTATACATAAAACGCATTTTGGGAAATATATCTCCACATCATCCAAAGCATTTCGAAACAAAATAGATGTTCGCCAACTCCACAGAAAGCAATGTATTTATCGAAAATGTTAAAAATGAAGTCTATATTTCACCGCCGCCATTGTACACCTTGACAAAAACAAGATAAACCAAAAGACCCGCGGTAAAATGCATTCAATAAACAGAAAAGCGAGTCAATTTTCCTCGCTCGGTATTTATAATTTATCGCTGTGTGTAATTGCCAGGTGTAATTTGGCGCGCTGAAAAGAGATGAGTCCTGATTTACGGCGCCAACTTATCACACTTGCCGCTTCTGGTGAGTTACGTGAAAGGATTTCTATCGATTCGCGCGTTCTGAATATAAAATGACGAATATTAAGTAGAAAAGAGCGATTCAATGAAAACTCATTAATTAGATTAGTTTTGTATTTTCCTCCAGCGAAACTCTTAAAGCGTTCGAGTCGTTCGAAGATGCAACGTTCGATCTAAATTAACTCAGTCACGCTTTTTTCGGTTATGAGAGTGATTCTGGAAATATGGGAAGTTATTAAGAGGTGGAAGAGCATTGTGGGAAATGCTTTGATTTTATTTTATTTTTTTTAGTCATTTGGGGGAGGTGGAAAATGTCGACACTTGCTGATTGAAAGCAAGAATAAAGAATAATTTTCAATGAAAGCGTTTTAATAAAAGTCGCAATCTAAAGCAAATCGAAGGCTATTGTCAACGCACTTCGTAATTTTGCATCTCGGTCAACTGATCTGGCACTATCGTCTCCTAACTTCTACACCTGCAAACATGAGGAATTTTGGCCGCAACAAATTTAATGCGCATTAACCCTTCACAACACGGTGAGTCTTCAGGGGTACCAGTGAGTGAGTGAATATTAAAGTCGCCCTGTTCCGCTACTCGAGGGCTTTTGGTGATGGACCTCCTCATTTTGAGCCATTGTAAAGTGACGAGGGAAGACACGATTTGATACCTATACCACTCGGCTACCGCGGCCACAGATCTTAAGTAGAACCAGGACTCTAACGCGACATTGAAATATAGACAATCACTAACTCAAGAACAGAACTACTCGCTGCGTTGCACGGTGCGGAAGTTTGGAAACTGTGGGAGGATTACACTAAACAAGTCAAAGCTTAAATTTGCGAGGTTTGCTAATAGCCCTTGCGTTGCTTTCGAGAGTGTGGCTTTAATAAGAATCACATCCACGAGGTTTATGCCAGTTCATTTTTTGTCCTCGTCAATTGACCTTGGTTCTCTCATAATTACCGTCATCAAGAGCCTGCGTATTCTTTCCTATTAATGTTGATTAATAATCAATTGATAATATAAAGAAAAATCTTTTCGAATTTTCAAAAAAAAGAAAAAGATTAGTAATCTAACTCATTTTTATTACAGATATAAACTTTACAATAAATTTAATAACTCCAATTACTTCTCATTTACAAAAATTGTTTAAAGTGTTCGTTTTAAATATTTGCTGAGAAACATACATATTATTTATTCTTTTTTAAATGTTTCACTAATAGATTTATTTAATACTAAATTAGACCACATTAAAACTAAAATGTTCCATTAAGGTATCCAACTACGTTCGGAACCATGATTTTGCAAAAGCGTATAAATGGATAATATTTATGATATTTAGTGTCACTTAGATTAGAAAATGTATATAAAATTGTTTTAAGGACATTTTGACAAAAAAAAATTATTTAAATACAGTATTTCAGCAAAAAATTAACTTAGAATAATCTTTTTTCAAAATGTTCTCCTTTTGTGAAAATTACTTCTATTATAATAATATTTTGCCTCTATATAGCTCAGACCTCTGTACAGAGGCTCAACTACAATTTTTGAAATATATAACTTAGAAGTGGGTTTATCCATATTTTACGACAACAGAGGGGAGCAATTTTAAGAAAAAAACGCCAATAATTATTTAAATTGGTGGTAACTCTGAAAATAATGTGAATTTTTCAAACATTCTAGTTGAGCCTCTGTAGAGAATTCTGAGCTATACACAGGCAAAATATTATTATAATAGACGTATTTTTCACAAAAGGAGAACATTTGGAAAAAAGATTATTCTAAGTTAATTTTTTGCCAAAATATTGTATTTAAATAATTTTTTTTGTCAAAATTTTCTTAAAACAATTTTATACATATATTCTAAACTAATTGACACTAAATATCATGAAAAGTATCCATTTATACGCTTTTTTAAAATCACGGTTCCGAACGTAGTCGGATACCTTAAGAATTAGAAATAAGATAAATATTTGTTTTAATTATACGTTTTAAAATGCTTAATGATTTTGTGATGATGAGTTTACTACTATTGTAGGTATATTAGTTTCAAAGATATATTGAAAAAAACAAAAGCAAGGAAATCTCTTTGAATTTATAGTTTTAAAATTAAAGTTAGTTTCACAAATAACATTTGAAAATTTAATCAATATATTGATAATAGTTTTTATGAGTTTTAAGTAATTAATCACATAAGGTTTGATTGAATATAAGATTCATTAAATGAAATATATATTTTAGTTCAAAATACACCGATAATTAAAAAGAAAAAAAATGTCTTCATAAAATTCGATAATTTATTCAAAACATTTTTTTTATATAACTTAAATTTTTTTCCAAAATTTTCAAAATTATTTTAAAAAATTATTTATTATTTTATTTTCAAATAACTTTGCATCCCTAATCTGAATTCTAGAAAGGAGGTTTTCACTACACCGACCGGTACACAAAACAAATTCTAACTCCTAGACCAGGGGTATCCAACACGCGGCCCGCCAGTACGTAAGTTGCGGCCCACCGACTCTTTTTTTTAAAAAATTTTAAATATCAGGTTTTTAAAGTTTTTTCATTTTGAAATTTATTTAAGCGGAAATTTATGTATATATATATATATACATATATAATTCTACAATGAATTTGCCTGTTAACTGTTCTTGTTTTAAAATAAATCCTTTTTGATAATATATATATATATATATATATAGAAAGGTCTTTTAGATTAAAATAGATTTATATTCTATCAAAAAGTTACGTGTGATTTTACAGTAAAAAATTACTTTTTTAATAAATTCCGAATTGCATTATGCATATCCTTTACTATGGATGGTATGATTTTCTATGTGTGCGACTTTCATTTCTCCTCCTCCTTTTTTGTTTGGAATGCGCAAAAAGCAAGAGGCAGACAAAGATGTTTTTTAAAGTTTAAAAAAATTATTCAGGACGGTTAAGATAAAAGTCAATGTATACTTAATCGTTTGAGAATGACAGCACAATCAAATTTCAACAATGAGTAACGAAAAATAAATTCGAAAGGGGGGAACTCCGTAATATTCTTTAAAATGGGAACTGTAATATTTTAAATATTATTTGATCATTGCATTATTATATTATATAAACATTATTAAATTATCTATGTCTGTATAAATGAAAAATAATGAAAACAATAATAATAATTCATTTTGTTTTAAATTTTCTCTCCAATAAATGTTTTTTTATTTCCAAATCTGATATAATGGTACATATTTTTTATATGCGGCCCGCGAGATTGTAATGTTTTTCCGAAGTGGCCCGCAAGGTCATTTGGGCTGGACACCCCTGTCCTAGACAACTATACCGGTGCAACGAATTTTTGCCCGGATCTAACGATTTCTCTTAAATCCATCTCTCGCTTCAAGATTTTGAAAGTGTGTCAATACATTCCTTTCCTGAAGCACTATTGACAGCTCTTTTCACATAGTCCCGCCACAATTCTAATTAGTGATGTGACACTATGAGAGGGGCGGGGCGATGTCACATCCGAATCGCGTCATCGCCCACGTCACTCGAAAATCGGGTCATCCGAATGGGTGCCTATTAATCACATCTGAAGTCGTAAAAGCATGTTTGTCGACGGACATTAAACCGAAATCTCGACCTTCCCAGTCACTCCTCGTCCGGCCGACACCACTTGGGACCACCCGGACACAAAACGTTCGGAAGAGAGAACACTGTCCGACCCAACTGTTCCATTAATTACTTCTGAAATGGAGGCACGAGTTATAGCAAAGATCAATAGTATAATTAATTTAAGAAGATTAGTTTAAGCGGGATCATACCAGTTACAGATCCTCTCAGGATGGTTTTAATTTATAGAGGGAATAAATTTCAATGGTGAAGGAGGGGGGAGGAGATCCTTTTGCGGGATTATATTTCTGAATAATACATTGTATCGATATTCAATTAGTTTACGTTTAAGCGAAAAGAAAAATATTATATTTAAATCAATTACCTGGTAAAAATATCAAATTATTCCTTAAAACTGCGAAATAAGAAATTTAAACATACAGATAATTATACTGTAGGAGCAAAACGTATATTTCAAAAACTGCCATTGTTATAAGAAGCTAGAACTTACTCATAGAAAATTTTAAAAAAAGGTTAACACTTAATCTACCGACAGTACTTATAAGAGTACCACTTACTTTAAAATTACATAGAATAACCATTTTTACGAATACTCTGACGATACTTAGCAGGAATATTCTTTGAAATTCACTCTTCCAAGATATATGGCAGCACGGGTTCTATGAGGAGTATTTTAACGGGGAAGGCGAAAAGTTTTATAGCAGAAATTGCATTTTCCGCTGACGGCGTTTTCAGCGCATTGCGAAGATTGTCATTTTTGTTCCGAAAAAATAGTTAATGTCAAAAGGTAAGTGTCTTATTTTTTTTTTATGTGAAGTAAGACCTTAGAAAACGATTTGACTATTTATTTATTTCAAGTAAAAAGTGTGTATAATTAATTCTACAGTTGAATATCTTTAATTGACTAATTAGCTCTAACTAATTAAATTTCCCAGTGTTTTGTTTATGTAAATCCCTTAATTTTCAATGTAGTGATTCAAAAAAAAGATATTGCATGAAAAAAAAAACTGCAGTAAATCATAATGCGGTAGATAAAGGGTTAAATACGAAGCGTGTTCAGAAACTGAGTACCGTTTCGTCTTGCTACAACCGCAGTGGTAGTTTTGCAGTTGCGCACACGTGTCTCTTTTTTTATTGTCAGTCCAGGGACGTTATTACAACCATATTGTGTTGTTTGACGCGTGTTAGTGAGCGTTCAAAATGTTTAAGACGATTGCTGATCCCGCCAACTGTAAAATGCATTCTGCAATCCTTTTTTTTTTTTTTTTAATTCAAGGAATGTTGAAATTCATCGTCGACTTTTAGAAATTTATGGTGATAATGTATATGATGAAATGGGGAAAAAGTGGGTTCGAAAGAGAATTTAACGATGGGTGAACCAATGATCATGACGAAGCCCAAAGATCTTCTGTTGTCAGTGATGATTTGGTTGGAAACATGAATCAGAAAATTCGTGAAAACAGATGGTTCACAATAAGATACTGCTTTATAATGAGTTTCTACAAATTTCAAAAACTGTTCACTAGTGGTACCTCTCTTCAGTCACCCATCCGGTATAGCGGTTAGCGACTCTGACAGCTGTGCCGTAGGGAATGGGTTCAAATCCCGGGGAAGACATGGATGTTTGTAAATGTATAGTGCCTTTGCGGCATGAGAGTACTCTAAATAGCCGTCGAGTCGCAAATCCTCTCGTGAGGATGGTGGGAGGCCTCTTACCACTCCCAGAGTGTTCTCCCTTTAAATTGGGGTGGAACTGAGCCAAATCGTACTGTCACCTGTATGGTGCTCAAATCTACGGCTAACGACAGGCGTCACTTAGCCCTTTACAATGATAAATTTCGTGGTCCTCGATCTGGCCTTTGCCGATCATGTGGCATTAGTAACAACAACCTCTCTTTAAGGAGGGTGCAGACTAGGTTTCCTGATATGAAAAATATCTGAACAGGGGTGGTAATTACGTAGAAAAATAGTTTCCGGCAAGCTCGTCATTTTGAACCATGTCAAGTGACAAGGACGACACCTGAGCTGATATACGCTAAATCTGTTGAGGCTCAACGTCCTCACGATTGCGTGCTGGAGAAGTTTAGAGAGTGAATGGCCAGCTCATGCGTCGCCTTTGTCCCTCTGTACAAAATGACGAGGTCCGCTTCCAAAAGCCCTAGAGTAACTTCTAAGTGCGACGTTATTAATCAATAAAATCAAACCCAAATAACGATATTTCTTCAGCGAGTTAGAAGGGGCTGCGGTAGCCCAGTGGTCAAGGTATCGGATCATGGCAGGCATGTCATGAGTTCGAGCCCAGTACCACTAAAGACCCACCGTGTAGGGCAGCGATGCACGTTAAATCTGTCGAGAGCTCAAACATCCTCCCTTTGGTGTGGTGTGGTAGTTAGGAGAGGGGGTACCAGCTCAGGTGTCGTCCACGTCACTTGACCATTGTTCAAAATGACGCGGTCCGTCGCCAAAAGCCCTCGTGTAGCTGAACAGTGCGACGTTAATATTCACTCACACACTAAGCGTGTTAGACATTTATACAATTCTTATTAATACATATTGCATTAGTAAAATTATAAGAGGATTTTTCTTGCGGGTAGATATTTTTGTATTTACTACTTTCATTCAATAGAATACGAAAATGTAACATAACAACCCCAGAAAAAACAAAAACATTAAAAAACACAAGTATATACTTAGTGTTCTTATGCACTATACTTATGTATGAGATAAACAACACACATCAACAATGTAAATTTATCTTATATTTTTCTATTCTCACTTCATGAGGGGGGATCAGTTTGTTATTTATTGTGAGGTTATTCTCACTTATTCGTATGCCAGACACATTACTCATATTCAGTAAATTTTATATAAAATGTAAGCTAAGAAATTTATTACATACAATATAAAAAAAATAGAGCTGCCTATGTATTTTTTAAAGATTTGATAGGTAGAGGAAATCGTTACTCTGACTATTACTATGTCATTCACATTCTTTTTTGAAAATACAATTAAATATCATACATAAGTTGTACTAACAAAAAACAGTGAAAATACCCTTTATTGATTTTTTTTTAAATATGTATTGCTTCACCTCTTTAAACTTTGTTTTCTTAATAAATATGGCCCGAAGTTGAGTAGAAACGAGTTAAGTAACTGCAGGGTATGAATCAAAAAATAAAAACAAATTGATTTTTTGCTCCACAAAACATATTAAAGTTTTATTTTTATACACTTTACGTGCAACAACTATGAACCAGAAATTTCCATTCTCACGTGATATCTTCCATTTCTCAAGTCTCTTTACTTGCAGTTTAGTAAAAAATAAAAAGGTATTCATTTATATATTTAAAAAAGATGATAAAAATAGGCATGTATTAAAATAAGAGTACAACAAAATTCTATTTCCGGTTAGACAATGTCGAGGAAAAAGCGATTTACAGCAATGCATCATCGCCAAACTAAAATGCAAATGCTCGCCAAAAACAAAATGCGAAGCTAAACCTGATTATTCCCTTTTCTACTCATTACAAAACCATTCCCCGAAGACTCGGGAGCAGGGAGCTTCATTACCAAATTACATTTCAGTGCTCCATTGCTAATTGCATTTCCTTTCCCGACTCATTTTGCAAAAAAAGTGCCTTGTAATGGACATTACTTTCAAACGGAATTCCATTTAAATAGAGTTCAGGTATAACCAAACAAAATAATAATCGTTCAAGCATTGATTTCTCCAATCCGTTGTTGACAGCTCATTTTATATCGAATTAGCCGTTACCCACCCGCTTCTCTGGTTATCTTTTGATAATCTATAACTATGTATATGTTACCATTCAAGCTTGAAATCCGTTAATGAGCGGATTGCCTAGCTAATCTGCAGATTAACTTATTTACACCTTTAAAACGCAAAATCAAAAACTTTCTGCATTTTGACTTGGTAGTTGCAATTAACTTTAACTGTAATAATATTTTAAGCCATTCGATTTTTTTGTATTGTAGTTTTTCAATTGATTGGTGTTGATTCTATCAACCTATGTGTTGATTGTTCGAACGTATTAACTTGATTCTTTAAATATCAAAAAATAAACAAACAGCATTTAATTTAAGCGTACAGAAAGGTTGCTGTTGGTCCATCAAAAATCTTATTCTCACTTGAAAGAGTGTCTAGTGCATAATGGGCAGTTTATCTAGGTCATTTGAAAAATGAAACGATTTTTCGCGCTTTAATGAATCTTCCTATTTAATGTGCAGAATAACTGATTTCTGCACTTTAACGGTAACATATATATTGTTACGTACATCCGGGTTCGAGGATCGTATGCAAAACAGTCACAAAGAAAAATAACAGTTCTTTAATAGTGATGCGAATTTCTCTCGAAATTCAAATCTTTGAAATACAGAATTCAGCTGCAATATTCACAGAGTAAATCTCAGGAGGTCTTCACAACTTCACAAGCACTCAGACTCAATTACCAGTGTCTAAAATACACGTATGTAAAAGATTATTCACAAGCATAGCAGAGCTAATCGGTAATCACGGTCAAAACATGTTTACTAATCGCCGGTTGAATCAAGACTGACTGTTTCGGCGAGCACCGCTCTATTTATAGACCCAGTGGAAACTTCCATAAAGATCCGCTTGCGTCATAGAGCATGAAATTAGTGTATTTCTCTACAAATTTCTAGAAGAATCCAGAGGGTCCCAAACTCGCCAAATTGGCGGCCAAAGGTCGCCAAGTAGGATCCCAACTTGACTCTATCGCCAAGAGATCTCACCAAATTCCCATTGAATCACCATTATAAAATAAGGGACGGCATTGCTTGTAAAAATAACAATTTTAACATAAAATAAATATATCATAGGGTAATAAAAATGTATTATACATCCTAATACAAATTATTTACACTATTTACACAGAATTCGTAACAATTTAAGTTATTGATATCTAAGTCTTAGCGTTAAGCTTTCGATTGTGTTCAAGACAATTTTTATAGCCCTCACTTCTTACTTTAAAAGGAACATGACTTTATTTTCTAAAACAGAATATCTGTTACGTTCTCATTACCCCACGCCATGGAGTTGATTTCAGCATAGCGGATTTCTTGTAACCAAAAGAAAAGTTTACCAAATTTCAACTCTGCAGTTGTAATAGTTCAATAAATTATAGTTTGAAAATAAAAATAAAAAAACACACTTTTACTGTTAATGGAGCTAAATAGATTGTTTCAAGACAATTGGAAAGTTAACTATTTTGTAGTGAAAAACAAACATGGATCAGTAATTGTTTGATCTGTCACGAAAGTGCTGTATTTAAAAAATAGCAATAAACAAGAATCGTGTTCAATAGTACTTTTCTTCGAAGATCTCTATTAAGAGGTGATAAATAGGCTTTCTTGAGTAATCTATACAACAGCAAAAAAGTGTTTTGTTATTAGTAATGTCACAGTGGTAACAACATCCTATTAAATTTGTTATATTATGGGTAATCATATGAAACCGTTTACTGATGCAGAAATTGTAAAGGAGTGTTTCTTAAATGCTTTTAATTTAGAGTTTGACATAAATAAAAAATAATAATAATTAAAAAAATCAAAACAGGAGTTATAATATTTTGATCAATTTTCCACATTTTAAGTTTCTAATGTTGTCTTGGTCTTAATGCATTCCCCCCATTAACTTCATGTTGCGGCCCGCGTAAAATGGCTGACATGTGTATGCGGCTCAGCAGAAAAAAAAGTTTGAGTACCCCTGCATTAAACACAGTTATTTAGTAATTAATTTTTATATACCATTATATTAAACCATATAATGGTTTTACCATTTATATTAAACTAATTGCTATATTTATACTAAACTAGTGCATACATTACGACGTCCAAATATATGCATATCCAGACACATTCCTGCTTACAATATATATTAAGAATTCAACAACACAGTTTACACCGTCTTTAGAAATAAAGATTCCAGGACAACGAAATGACTGCTTGAGATAAAATAAAGAAGCTTTGTTTTCTTGTCGTTTCTATTCAATGCTTTAACCTCTAACAAAAGGAAACTGTTGCTTTTACGAGATAAACTAAAAGAACTCGCTGAGCAAGGCAAACAGCGTCTTCTCAAAGAGCTTTTCAAGCGGACAGGAAGTCCTTCCGGTTGATGGATATTCATTGCGCTGTAGTTAAAGGGTAGTTTTACTGCGTTAGTTTTAAAACCTCGTAAAAATCTCGCTCGGAATCTGAGTCAACATCCATTTTTCCCGTTACTCGTGAAAAATCTGTCCCCCCCCCTTCCTCTCGCGCTCACAGAAATCGAAGATATTCTAAAGATGTTTTGGGGTTCTTAAGTGGCAAAGGATGATGGGTTATGCTTCTGAAATTTTTACTGATTTTCAAATGAGGAAGTTCTATTTGTTATCTTTTATCTTTCGGGGGATATATTGTATCAAGCTGAAAGACATTAGTTAACGTTTAACATTTATTTAAAGCTCATTTTATGTCTCTAATGGCAAATTGGTGAGTTTAACAACTTGTGATATTTGAACTGAGACACAGATCTGGATCTCGATTCATGTCACTTCCTGCTAAATTCAACTCTCTAATAATGGCTTACGAGTCAAATCCTTCTTTCCCAAACCCAGTTTAGATATCAATCCCCATTCCAGTTAGGTAACACAATTCTTAACAAACCATTGCCCATTTGTTTCTTATTTGCATCTCTTCAAATTAAAAACTACTCCCAATTGTCTTTGTGTTGTTGTTGGGGACGCTGACTATTATGTGTTAGCATGTCCTCTGACTAAGTATTTCTATTTGGTCTCTCCATCTCAAAATGCTAAAGAAACCTGGTTCCAATCACACAATCGTTAGAAATCCTTCCATCCACTCTAAACTAAAATCATGTATTAAAATTACGTATTCATTCCGGGATCAAATTCCTTAGATGGGAATGGATTTTTTTTCTTTTTCTTCTCAATCTGTAAACCTTATTTTTTTTTCTCACATAATGTATTGCAGCTTCCTGGTTTATCTCTTAGTCAACATTTGGAGTATACTTTAAGGTTAATTTCCTGTTGTTTTTTTTTTTTTTCCTCCTTTAGCAAAAAAATTATATCTTCAACAAAATTCAACAATTTCTCTTTTTCCCCTTTTCTTTCTCTTTGTTTATTTGTTTATTTTACCCAGCTGGTCTCGAAAAAAATAATCCTTTTTCCGATGCTTTTTTCTAAACTGAAGAACCAATTAAGGGGGGGAAATATTAACAGGAAGTGTTAACGCCAACTGAAAATATAATTCAAAAACATTTTATTTTTTATTATTTTTATTTTCTGTCTTTCTTTCTCTCTCTCTTTTTTTTTCTTTTGGTCTGTTTACATAATTTTCTTTTCTTTTTTTTCTTTTTGAATTTGTAAGAAAGTTGGAACATGTATATTCTTTTTTCCTTCTCTTATGTATACTCCTTATGTTATTATTATTTTTATTATATTTGCTTTGTATTACGTTTACGCACATGTATATAGTGCAGTTTTCCTTTAAATTTGTATTTTGTCATTTTACTGTCTTCTAATATTGATAAAATGTAAACCTTGATTTTTTTTTCATTTAAGTCTGGACGTGGGAAGTTTGTTTCCCGAGGGATCGGTTTGTAGCTCTAAACCCTTCTCGAGTGAGCTCGGTTCCTTTGGGCATTTATAATTTATCCAGTGATAAGACGCGTGAATTAGGAGAGAGGGACTCGTTTAACCATCGTTCTTCTCTCACTTAATCGTCATGTTAAGAGAGGAGCATCGGTTGATTGAGAACTAGTAGGATTTGAATTCAAATCAATTAGCCAAAAACTTATAATGAACCAAATAATTTTGCCCTTTCACTTTATATGCAAGATAATAATCACCAATATTTTTGATATTAAGAGCTAAGTGCAAGGAATTCACACGTTTTGCATTACCTAATAGAAAGAAATTTGAAACATCAAAATGCTTGTTTTTATCATTATTAATTTGCAATAAACGCATACTATTATAACTATATAAAAGCAATCCTCGTGCAAAATGCTGAGTCTATATATCGAATACCAAGACATCAAAGTATGAAAAGAAAATTATCTGACATATTTTTTATACATTCAGTTGTGGCTTCGAGAGGTGTATTGGAATCGGTAGAACAAAACAAAATTATTGACGAAAATAAAATTGATACTCTCTCTCAACACTCATTCATACAAATAAGATCCTATGATCCCATTTTTCACTGTTGTAAGCTGTTGCAGAGTTTAATTTTTCTCTGGAAGATATTTATAATTAAACTTAAATGATTCAATTCATTTAAAATATCAAAGTTATCTGAGATGGCAAATAAGTAGTTTTAAAACTGGAAATCTACTATTTAAATTATAAGCACACTATTTTAGTTTTAACTATGCTCCAAAATATTTCATTTCTCCATAGCGAAAGCCACCTGCATGAAATATTACTTCAGATTCTTACATTCCTTATTCTGCTTTACATCACGTCTTTTAAGAAAAATAAAGATGTGGTTGGGCTTAAATTGTTAATGATAACATTAATTATGAATGGTCTAAGGCTGTGCCCACTGCGTTCGAGAGAGATATACCACTGCCGAATTATTCATAATTTATATCCACCTATATGAGAATCTGAATTGCGTTATAATTCACAATTTCCTTATGCATATATTCATAATTTACAG
>BMAV01006366.1:112222-128345 GCA_019973955.1 Trichonephila inaurata madagascariensis
AAAATGAAGCAGTCGTCTTATGATTTTCTAATATATGCCGGTAATAATGTCCCAATTAATTAATTAACTAGATATATATTCCGTGTATTTGTATATATTATGTGCTTTAGTGATTTTACTTATTTTCCACTATCAATCTGTAATCTAATATTAAGGTATCCGACTACCCTAAAATGATGATTTTTTTCAAAAGTTGACAAATTTTTTGTATGATTTTATTTTATAGACCATTTTATTAGCTTGATATATATATAAAAATACCAAGCTTTTTACTGTCTAATCCCTAGAACAAAAACTACAAGTATTTTAAGGTATCCGACTACGTTCGGAACCGGGATTTTAAAAAAGCTCATAAATGGATAATTGTCATGATATTTAGTGTCACTTAGATTAGAATACATGTATAAAATTGTTTTATAAGGACATTTTGACAAAAAAAATTATTTAAATACAATATTTTGGCAAAAAATTAACTTAGAATAATCTTTTTTCCAAATGTTCTCCTTTTGTGAAAAATACGTCTATTATAATAATATTTTGCCTGTATATAGCTCAAAATTCTCTACAGAGGCTCAACTAGAATGTTTGAAAAATTCACATTATTTTCAGAGTTACCACCAATTTAAATAATTATTGGCGTTTTTTTTCTTAAAATTGCTCCCCTCTGTTGTCGTAAAATATGGATAAACCCACTTCTAAGTTATATATTTCAAAAATTCTAGTTTATCCTCTGTACAGAGGTCTGAGCTATATACAGGCAAAATATTATTATAATAGAAGCCTTTTTCACAAAAGGAAAACATTTGGAAAAAAAATTATTCTAAATTAAATTTTTGCCGAAATATTGTATTTAAATAATTTTTTTTTTTGTCAAAATGTCTTTAACACAATTTTATACATGTATTCTAATCTAAGTGACACTAAATATCATGAAATCCATTTATGCGCTTTTTTAAAATCACGGTTCCGAACGTAGTCTTATACCTTAATAAAAGAAGATGCTATAACTTTACACAAGATGTCAAACTTTAAAATGCGTTTTACTCGAAATGGGTTTTTTTTCGAAAAACTCAAACGGGGATAGCGATTGATCAAAAAGTTTTGAAAATAATTTGCTTAAATTTTTTGTGAATATTTCGTATAACAGTAGAAGTGTTTTGACCTTCAGATTTATCAATCACTGTTTTATTTCAAAATTTACAGTCCTTTATGTGAATATAATCACTGTTTTTTTTAAGCAATTTCATAAAGTCACTAAGATAGAGTGCTCTAGTTTTTGTAAAAATTAAACTATCTCTTATCCTGAAGGTCATTTCAAACATGAAAAACGAAGTAGCACATTAAAATTGAGAAATTGAAAATTTGTTCAAAACATTTTTGTACAGAGCTGGCCCCGTTTATGTAAGTTTTTGTACATTTTCACCATTTTTTCCCCATTTTAGTAATAATAAATTTTTTTTCTGTATTCAATTTTGCAATTTTTTCCTTAAAATATACTAAATAAATCTAAAAATCATAAAAAAATCCCCATATCTCCATTTTTTCAAAAAAAGTTGTCACAAGTAGTCGGATACCTTAAGATATCTGAACACGTGGAAATGACCAAATTCGATCAAAATATATTTTTTTAATACAGCAATTACAATACATGATTTGTTTTGTTTCCACGCTACCTAGAGGGGCCCAGTTACAATCAATTTTATAAAGTTAGAAAAACCGAAAGTGGGCATTTAAATAGTTCAAAATCTATCATGGCGAATCTGATAACTCAAATTGTTATACTGGGCGGGCAAACCACGGCTCAAAATTACGAGGTCCGTCATTTAAATTGCTTTAAGTGCAATTTTTATAAACACTCCCTTACTCAACTCAACTTTTATGTGTCCTTAATCCTTTTATTCTGAATGTTCGGAATCATTTTTATCGCCTTTTTTAATGTTAAAAGTTTCGAAGCCGAATCACAAATTTGAATTCTGCTTTCAACAAAGTCTTGCTTTGAAGGGTAACTAAGATGCTGGACATTAAACGCAGAAGTGAATTAAAGTCCTCACGTGGTGTGGTGTAGAAGTTAGGAGAATTATTATGAATAACTCTCTCACAGAAACTGTTCTCGACAGTGAATCGAAATGACGAAATAAACCACTTGTCTTTACATAAACTGTACATTAAAATATTAATTGTCTTCATAGTGATTCGGTTCATTTCTTTGGCCTGTATTTTAAATTACTTTCCAAATTAAGTTGAAATAGAAAAAGTTCATAAAAAATGCTGATGCGAAACAAATTATTAGTAGTACCCCTGCAATCAGCCTAAATCCATAAAGATCTCATAACCCAGTGGTACCGTACCTCTTTTAATCGTACTGTGAGGTACCCCAACAGTATTAAAAAAAATCTTTCATTTATATATTGCCTATAAACTTACATTTTTAGTAAATATAAAATCAATTTTAATTAAACTGTAAAAAAAAATTTTAAATCGATTCCTACTTAGGTCAACAAAGCAAATTTTATTTTAGTTACTTTTTATTAAATAATTACAATTAATATAAATATTATATACAAATGACAGAATCACAATATTAAGTGGCAAAACACTTTTTAAATCAACATTAAAAACTTCTTAACCGCATTAAATTTGTAATTACATTTTATAATAAAAGTTGAATATATAAAAGGTAAGATCTTAAAACCAGCGTAAAAGGAATGCTGACATCTAACTAGCATATGATTATTCAGGTTAAGTTAAATGTACATCTCAAATTTAATAAAAAAAAAGCTGTGTTTTTTTCCAATGGTGCTGCCATCTAGAAGAATACCATCGGCTGAAATATACCTCTTAAACTATAATTAATTAAATTAATCAATTAATATTTGTAAAAATTGCATTCACATCAAGTGTCAAGCACAACAAGTTTGAAAAAATGTATTTGAACTTAAGTGGTTGAATAAAAAGTATTTTATTAACGATTGAAAATTTGAACAAGATATATAAATATACATTGGGAGAGTGTGTACTAATAGTAGGAATTGAAAGAGAAACTCAAATTGAAATTTGCATAAAAAAGAAATTGAAGAGCAATAAATAACAAAGGATACCAATATACAAATGAAAAACATAACGTGCACAACCTCGAGCGTATACAATAAACTGATATGAGGTTGACAATGGCAGTTGCACGAGAGAATGTGAAGGAATCTAGGTTATACAATCGGAACGTTAATCGATCTACCGAAAATGTCTCCACGACCTACTAGTAGATCGCAATGGACAGTGTGGCGATTACTGTCACAGACAAACAACTTTATGCATATTTTTTATAGAAAAAAAATTAGTTGTATGTTCCCTTGCAACTTAATTCAATCCAATAATGCAACCAAATAAAAAGGAAGGTTGGTGTCTTGAAATTGCATTTAACCTTCTAATCTTAGTCCTAAGCCTAAGAATTTGCTATTGTATTACTGTGGATATTCTACTTTGTCTTGTCCTGTCTTGCTATTTTCTTGCTTATTGCTTAGCATAAATACAGTAATTTAATAGAGTGGGTAAGTATATACATATTAAATATTCAGAACAGGTTTTGATTTCTTCAGTTATTTTTCTAATTCAGATTGTTCACACACCTTTAGGGTGCAGTAATTTAATACAGTGCGTGCGTGCTCTAGTTTAAGATACGTTAATTTTAAATTTTTACGTCAAGAAAATAGAGCTTTGATCATAGTTAAAATTCACGTGGTCTTTTATTGTATTTCCATTGTTACTTATTTGACCAACACAAAAGACTTGCAGGACGTGAGAAATGAGAAGGAATGCGACAGCGTGTTCTTTTCATCTCTTTTGAACAAAGAGATGCGAAAAATTAACATTAAACATTTTTTAAAAAAATTTAAAGCGCATAATCACGGAGAAGGAATTAATCAAATATTTCAAAATAAATTTTATTCTCTTTTAACATTTCAGCTCAATTTTCTGCATTATCAACAGTTCCCTAATTTTTATTTCCTCTCGCACCAGCTCTCTTTTTCCTCTTATATCAAAACAATCGCTTCATTAATAAAAACGTAAATAATTCCATTAATTCGCGCTTGTGTACGATATTGAATTTAATCGAAATAAAAATCTAGCAGTGGCCTTTCATGTATCGCAGACTTCCTACGGCGTGAATGAAAATCTTTTTTTTTTTTTCGAAAAAGAGCGGAGAGAAGAAAAAAAAGACTCTCTACACAAAAGAGAGATTCTTTCAATTCAATTCTTCCTAATAAGGAAACTGTTAAATGATTCTTTTCCCTGGTGGCACATCGGATCTACGTAGAGAGCAGCTCCGCCGATAAATAATACAGCGAGATCGCCCCTTTTGTTTATGCAACCTTTCAGCAGACCTCTCGTTGCCATGACAACCTGAAATAAGACTCCCGTTGTATTTATTCATGCCCGGACTCTCCAGGGACGTCGGATAAAATTGCCGCTTGTAGAGCTCCTTGAAAAAAGATTTTCATAAAACCCGTTGTATATCCCAGCTATGTTGTCATGGCTTTTTTCCCCCTCCTTCAGATTGCTTCGGGAAAAAAAAAATTTCAAAAATGCTAGTTTGTTTCGTCAGTTCGTGTGGAATATTCATTCCATCTCTTAATTAAGAGCGCGTTATTAAAGATTTAAAAAAATTATTACTTTTTTAGTCCTTTCTTAAATAAACTTTGTTTATAAAAGAAGTTAAAAATCAAAAATTTTCATTCCACTCAAAAAATTTCGCACTCCTATTTAAATACATATAATTAATTAATTAAACTTTTGAATCTACTCTCATGTCCATAAATCAGGGATAATTTAGAATCATACGAAAATCGAGAACTAGAGTAAAAATTTCATCTGTAAAATTATCACACATTTCTTCAAGAATAATATGAAAACTACAGAAATGACGAAAGTGTGAGAGGGGCACACAAAGAATGGTGGAGAAGTAAAGAGTTGTTCACAAGCGTTATGTAAGCCGCTCATAACCCAATAGTTGACACAGAAGACGTATAAAACTGATTTTTTACATAGTAGTATTATTAGTTGCCTCGAATACGGGCATACTCAGATGGAAGTACCCGAGGTACCTGTAATTGCCCTAAGTGTCATCTCTAGACTTAGGCAACGATTCCAAAATGATGGAAATATCAATAGACGTTACAGTACAGATTGCCCCGAGTTACAATGCAAAATGAAGACCGGTATTTGACAACAACTGCCAAAAGAAGCATACGGATCGATCTGTAACTTTAGCTATCTGCAGACACAGGTGCGAGAGTTTCTGGGCAAACTGTATACCGACGTTTGGGTGCCCATATAGAATGACCAGCATTCTCACCTGACTCGAATCTGATAAAGCCTGTGTGGGATATGCTTGGCCAGCGAGTAACACAGTCCGTCAATCACGTCTTACATGTGTATCGGAACTTCTGAGACCCTTGCTGGCTTGAGTAGAGTAATCTTCCTCAAGATCAGTTCGTTAATTTGATACTCAGCATGCCTATGCTCTTTACCGCATGGGAGACATACAATATTTTATAAACACATACTCCCCTTGAAATATTTCTTTGTAAAGGGGGTATTTTTTATAATTACTTCAGGGAGCAAAAAAATCGCAGTTTGTATGAATGGTATCACACATACACCATCTTTATCTTTATCTCTTGCTTAAAACAAGGTTTTTATGAATAAGTCACGTTTGTTTTGTTTCTGAACCTTTGTTTGCCCGAGTTGATATTATTCTTCTCAGTGACGTAACGTACACCCCCGCATTGCGAGAGTCCCAGGATTCTAGGGGATCCAAAACCTATGTTATATTATGGTTATGCAATCCTTTGTAAGATCCGACTTGAGGCCCAAGACTTGACTTTGCAGGGGGGCGCGGGGTCCCTAACATCCTCCGTTACTCCACTGATCCTTATGGCCACGAGTCTAGTATGTACATTAACCAGTATTGAGATATATTCCAGTTTCAGTATCTGAGTGGTCGTGGTAGAGTACTAGCGGTCAGTAGGAATTGTTAGGTCGTTAGTTCTAGCCCTGGTGTCACTGAAAACCGGTGTGTAACTAATGTGGTCTGGAAGCTTAGTGAGAGAAGTGCCTATTTAGGTGTTTCATCCTCGTCACTTTACCGTGGTTCAAAATTAGAAGGTCCTACGTCAGTAACCCTCATATTGCTACTGAATGTGAGGTAAATAAACAATCAATCAACCTATGAAAAATCTCTAACATGACAGCGATGATACCGGCACCATAAATGCCTATTTAATCAAAAGAAAATTTTTTAATTATTTCAATTACATACTAAATAAGTATTTTTCCCAAATCAAACTGTACATCAAAAAAAAATAATAAATAAATAAACAGTTTTTTTTTCTTTTGAAATTTTTCTTAAATATTTTTTAATACTGAAAAGTAAATTAGTTAAAAGTAGTAAAATAATTTTATTTATGCCGTTTTACTATTCGTTTTAAATTTATACGTTTATTGCAGAAAAATAATTTCTTTTTTAATTCGTTTTTCTTTTAAAAATACAAAAAATAATAAATATCAGTAGATTTTTTTTAAATTAATTAATTTTTTATATTCCATCAATCATGGAAGTTAGATATTACTTCGAATCAGAATTCGATTTGACTGTTGACTAACGTCGTATTTCGAAGCAACAAGAGGGCTACTGGCAATCCACTTCTTAATTTTGAACCACCGTCAAGTGGCAATGGTGACACCTGAGACAGAAAAGAAAGATCTAGCACTGCACTCACCAAACTCCCACATCACACCAATATGAGGACTCTGAACTTCGACATATTTAACGTGCATCAGCTCCTCTTCAGGGTGGGGTGCAGGAACTTCCTCTTTTGAACATGTTCCAATGATGTTCGTAGAGAAAAGGGGTTCGGTGGAAGGAGTGGAGTGGGATATTTGTGTTCCCACCCGTCTCAATTTCAAACATGCTGTAGTCGAAGCAGCAACGCGCTTTTGCCATGAAGACGTATTTCTTAAAAGGTCGGTCGTTGATTTCAGTGCAACGTGCCTTTCGTCGTCACTTCCATATTTCTCCACGAGGTGAATATTCTTGATCGTAAATGTGTTTTAATGTGGATGGATACCTTCATTACAACGGAGAATGTCTCCAAAGAAAGGAAAGACCATTAGAACACCCGAAAATGTGGAACGAGTTCGTGTGTCAATTCAGACCAGTATGTGGCAATGATCCAACAATTCTTCTTACCCGTTCTCCAAAAAAGCGATCTTGACAACGTGTGGTTACAACAAGACGGTCCACAGCCCATATCTCTATGGTTTCCATGGGTATTTTATGAGCAGCCTTCCCCGATTGACTGATCTTCCTGCGAAGGGACGAAAACTGGCCTGCATGCTCACCTGATTTATCTCCTCTTGATTACTTCCTGTAAGCTTATCTCAAGTTCCCCTGGTTTACAAAGATCGCTCCAAGATCCTGGAAGACCTAAGGAATCCCATCCGAGCCAAAATTGACAGTATCCCCGGTCGTTATGATTGAAAACGTGACGCAAAGTTTTCAAAATCGACTGCACCAGTGTATTGATAATGGAAGGTGACATTTTACAGACATTGTGTTTAAAACTAAATAGATTCGAAATTCAGGTGTTGTGTGGTAGGCGGAAAATAACAATTAAGTCAAATAAAACACGTAGTGCGTTTTATTGCATTTTCAAAAAAGTAAGTTCCCACTCCCCACCCTGTTCAAGACATCTCTGTTCAGTGGCACCAAACTTCAAATTCATGACTCGACAAAGACGGCCACAAATTCGCAACCATAGTCACTGGCTACTATAACCATACAGGCTGCGGTAGCCCAGTGGTCAAGGTAGCATGCATGTCATGAGTTCGAGTCCAGTACCACTAAAAGCCCGCCATGTAGGGACGCGATGCACGTTAAATCTGTTGAGAGCTCAAACGTCCTCCCGTTGGTATGGTGTGGTAGTTAAGAGAGGGGGTTCCAGCTCAAGTGTCGTCCTCTTCACTTGACCATGGTTCAAAATTACGGGGTCCGTCGCTAAAATCTCTTGTGTAGCTATATAGTGCGACGTTAATATTCACTCACTCACTATAACCACACTTAGAATAAGGAATTCGAAATTTTACATCAGATCTTACTGTCAAAAATAAAATGGAAAGAGATTGTGAAGAAAACAACTAATTCATGAAACAAAAAATAATTTTTCATTCCAATTCTTAGAAAGCTTCAAAAAGCTAGAAATGGATAAATTTCCCAATTCTTTACGAAAGGTTTCTTTGAAATGTCAAATCGGAGCAGTCTTAAATTGTGTAAGGGGTTATTCTCTCGATCCTTTCTTATTTCCAAAAGGATCAAACGGAAACCTATAAGGGTATCACTCGAAATCTGAGGTCCGGTTATAAATCGAATGGTTTTAAAATCTGCCTCAAAGAGATGATTTTTCAATCCCAGAAAAACAGCAAGGCAAGCTATTTTTCTCGACTTTGACTTCGATCTGTCTCTTTTTCATGGTTCGTACATCAAATGTATGTAAAAATTTTCTTTTCAGATTTCGGTATGAGTGTTTTCAGTCTGCCTCTATATTTAGAATTTCTCTATTTTGCGAACTTTTGTCAGGAACGAAGAACATTTTACTATTTTCTTCGTAAAATGACCTCCAAATAACGAAGTGCATTTTTTTATTTAACGAAATTTTACTCTTGCGATTCGATTTTTTCTCTCCCTATTTTTAAACTATTTCTGAACATTTTTCCAATTTTTCTCTCTTTTAGCACATTTTATGATTAATGACCTTGAACTGGTTTTACCAGGTACCTAACTAACCTAAAGCAATGAAATGGCCGTAACTTTTCAAACAAAAACCTCAAATAAAATTTACAGATTTTATCAGTAATTAAATTTAAGAACGCATGTGGGGCAGTGCATGCTTAAAATTACAGGTTATAAAATAATGTATGTTTAAAATTACCTGTTGCCTTAAAATTAAAAAATGTCGTTAAACATAGTTCATTCATTTTAATATAAAAATTTTTTTTTTTAAAGTTGAAAATGCAGAATATTCCTGGACAGTGTTTTTCCCCTTGTTTCCCTTGCATATTTCTTTTTAACGGGAGAGATATATGAAATGAACAAACATTACTTTTCAAAAAAATCGTGAATAACTTTTTCTAATAATATACAGCGATCATGAATTTAAAACTTTTTTTATGTGGTTTCTTAATTATATTAAAATATGTACCGATATTTAAGGGGATGGTGGACCATTAAAACTAATTTCTTAAATTGTTAGCTTAATTAGCTGAAAATGGAATCAGTATAGTAAATGATTATTATATGTCAGAAATTAAATATATTTTTTTAAAAAAAACTATTATAAACTAATTTTTTTAAAAAAATAACTATTATAAACTGATTTTTTTTTTTAAAAAAATTATTTTTTTAAACTATTTTTAAATATGCTCCTTGCGCATTAGTTTTAAAGTTATGTAAATAATTTTTGTTTTATGTGTAGATGAACTACAAAAAAATATATATGTGCATGGATTTTAAATTCAGGTTAAAATTTAATGAAAAAAAGATACATTTTTCGTACTATATGAAATATTTCACCAATTATCACCGATTCAAGGTTTTCAAAACAACACAAAATAAGATCCGTTAAATATTTTAGAAAACTAATGCACAAATTTGTGAATTATTTCATCCTTCATAAGTTATGAAAATTTAAAAGGAGTATGACGTAATTTGAAAAGTAAGGAGCATTTTACGTAACAATGAAAAGGGAAAATTTATGAACTAAGGAAAGTGCATTTTAAACATTTATTTGAGTAAAATTTTAAAAAAAATTCAGTCATTATTAATCAAAATGACAAATTCTTTGACAGAATTATTCTATGAAACATAAGGGCTATATTATTAGTATACAAAATCGCAATCGCAATTTTGACCTAAATTTGACATTGTGGAGATCTACCACCCCCTTAATGAATTTTCCACATAGCGAACTTTTTTCGGAATTTAGCAACTTCGTTAAATAGAGGTCCGACTGTAGATTTATTTATTTATTTTGTTAAAATAAAAAAAAATTTTAATTCCCATACTACCCTTTAAAAAATAACTATTTAAGTTTAGGTTGACTTGTATTTAAAACGTGGGGTGTGAAGTTGGGAAAAATAAATCAACCACATCAGACTAGAAAATTTGTTCCACCTATGTCACATATCACAGAACACTACAACTTATGAGGAGGAAGAGTACTGTTTTATTCAATCACAGAAAAGTCCCTTTTTAGCTTTAGGGTGGTCTCCCAAGGTGGAGGCTCGAAGAAAATAATTGAAGTTCCCTTTCCTTGTTTCATTCCTAAAAGTGTACAAGGATAGTTCTAGAAGTTTCAATAAAAAAAAAGTATTGTTAGGATCTACTACCTGCACCTGGCAACAGGGCGAACCATACATACGAGATCTGGCAGCGAGCCAACTATATATAAAGGACCTGACAGGAGACGACACCACCCCACTCCCCTTCCTTCCCCCCCCCCCCACACATGGGCAGCCACTTTTGAGCCCTTATCCTCACTTCTCAGCAGCCAATAGGAAGACTCGCTCTCCACTGAATTCCGCTCTGCAGAAATCTTTCGAGATGTCAAAATTCAAGCCTCGAAGCCCCGCCCACTGGTCCGCCGCCACTCATCCATTAGCAATGTTTCACCCCTCAAGCATGAAAACTCAATGAAAAGCCATGTCACCAAATAGACTTTTTTGCCAGATACGGGATTAAGGGTAGATTCCGTAGACAGGAGACCAGACCAGACCGGACCTGGGGAGGGAGGAGCAGCAATAGCGAGGAAACCGGAAGTGAGAAAAAACGTGCTCGAAGAAAGAAAGACGACCGGGCGATGGGTTTTGCAATCTTATATTATCTTAGTATTTTCTTTATTTTATGAGGTGTCCCATAGAAGGAATGAAATAGATTGGTGGGACAAACAGCTGAATGCAATTATTTTTCACAATTCGAACACGACACCGATCAGAAAAAGAAACCGCAAGTTAACAAGTATTAACTGAAAACCTTGATTTTTTTTAGCCAAATGTTGCGGTTTGGGTGCCAGATATGATTTTATTTTAATTTAATTTACGTCGGACTAAAGGAACACAATTGTTATAGGTGACGGACCGAGTAATTTTGAACCACATTCAAGAAGCGAATTCGACATCTGAGCTCACTCTCTCTGGCACCCTCTCTCAAAACTTGCACAACAAGCCAACGTAGGGTTTTGAACTTCTACAGATCTCATGAGCATCAGCCCCTTTATAAGGACAGTCTTCAGTGACACTAGGTTTTGAACCCGAGATCTTGACTCTGACCACTCGGTTAGCGTGGCCATAGTTTTGTCATCAAATAGCATGTACATTTAATAACGACCAGGTAATTACAGAAGGAATTTTAGCAATTCCCACGTGCAGTTGTAATAGTACGTCTTCTCCCATTTCTCATCATTCCTTCTCTCATTTCATTTTAGCATAGAAATTTATTTTTTTCTATTCAAAACGTTAAATAAATAAGTAGATGTAATATTTTAAATAATATACATCACACACACACAATTCACGTAGTACCATAATTTTACTCAAGATATTTAAAAACTTTTAATTAATCCCACAGAGACCTCACTTTAGTTGTATTCTATCCATTGTATTTTCAATTTCAGCACTTTTTGGGTCTTTATATGACTACCATTTTAATTTAATAATATCGGATTGTTACCTTATTGCACTTAGTAAACTTTTTCTCACGGACTAAAAAGAAAATTATACGGCAATATGTGTCTTTTTGACATGATATGGAAACAAGTAATATAAAAAAAAAATTCCTACTTAGATCAATAAAGAAAAATTTTATTTTAGCTACTTTTTATTAAATAGTTATAATTAATATAAATATGTATAAACATAGGACAGAATCGCAACATTAAGAGGTAATTAATTTGTGTTAATTATCATTTAAGTATCGTATTGACATCCAAAATAATCGTGTACATAAAATTTCAGTTCAACTGAATGCTTTAAAACGTCAGAAAAAAAACCTTTTCAAGTTTTGACACAAGTCGCCAAAAGGATCGCTAAGTCGCCAAAAAGGATGCCAACGTGGCAGTATTTGTAATTCTTGAAATAATTAGTTTTAATCAATTAATTTTTATTAATTATAATTAAATTATTGTATTGCCATCCCAAATAATCAAGCTCATCAAATTTCATCTCAATTGTGCGCTGTAAAATGTATTTTATTAACGATTGAAAATTCCGCCATGATAAATAAATAATTAAATAAATAAATAGAGATTGTGAGCTAATAGTAGGAATTGAAAAAAGGAAAACGAGTCTTCGTATCATAAATCTATTCCTTGTGGAGGAAATTTCCATTTTGTTTTTGAATAAAAATTGTTGCCTTCATATCTGGTGTGACACAAAAAAAAAACGAGGTTGGTCCAATAAGTCATTGTATTTACAGAATCAGTCTTCCGTGACATAATCCCCTTCCAAGTAGTTCTCTTCAGCATTCACACACTTCTGCATTCGGTGCTTCCATTGGCAGTAACAGTTCTGGAACGAGGTTTTTAGAAGGTCCTTTAGGAGATTCTCCGTTTTTGTCAGAACCTCTTCAAATGAGGTAAAATGGGTTTCCTTTATGCAAAACTGAAGGAAATTTTAAAAAAGGTTGCATGAAGGCAAATCAGGTGAACAAGAAGAATTCCCCATCACAGTAATATTTTTGCTGGTCAGAAGCTGCTAGACATATAGGGCCATGTAAGTGTGTGCATATTGCCTTGGTGCAACAACCTCATTTAACAACTATAGCTATTTTGTCCTAATTTTTCACGAAGTCTTTTTAGTACTTCAATGTAGTAGTGTTAAGTGGATTCCTAGTGGTCAGATTGTTGTAATCCTGACCACTAGAAAAACCCACTCAATCATTACAATTCCATTAATGTCGAAAAAGACAATTCACATTGCCTTGAATTTTTGGGGAGGCACGTTCATCCTCTTCCACAATATTTCCTCCTAAGAACCGCTTATGCCATTCAAACACACGTGCACGGACAAGGTGTCTTCTCCATAAGCTTCAGTTATCATCTGAAATGTTTCCGAGATTGATTTCTTGTTTCACAAGAAACTTAATGTTGATTCCTTGTTTGGTTTTAACATTAGGCATTTTTCCAGCAGAATGCTTTTACGCGTGCTCCCTCAATGATGCATTGCTCTCATCTGGCGTGATCAGTAAAGTCGAAACTGGCCACATGGATAATGGAGGTGTGTGGGATGATGTCACCAAAACAGTTGTTACCAACTCGACTCCTTTTTTAAGCTACATACTTATTCTCGTTTTTTTTTTTTGTGTGTGTGTGTCACACCTTGTACATTTCAACATTATGCATTTTTTCTGCTTGTCAAAATTTTCTTTCTTTTTGAGCGAAAACTAAAAATTATAGAAATGTTACGGATTAAATTTCAAAAGAAACTTTATTTTGTCCCAAAAAAATGACAAAAATGTTTTATGGTTTAATTTTGTAAGCCACCTGATTCAAGAAATGGGAAGAATGACAAATGCTGTGAAGAGATTCATTAGTAAAACTTACATTTTACTTAGTAAAATTAATTAATTAGTGAAGCTTACTTTATGAAAACTTTTGAAGATATAAGGGGAGTTGGAAACCTCTCTCTCTCTCTCTCTCTCTCTACTGACAATGTTAAATTGGCTGTTTTTGATGTACCTTTCCTCAAAATCGGTTTCATGTGTGTGCGTGAAATTTTTCATACAATTAAAGTACACCTTTCTCATTATATACTGAAAGGAGCTTTTAATAATTTTTTTAATAATTTATAAAACATTTTATCAAACATTGCGAAATTTGACCCATGTTTCGCATAAAAGATTTGTAAAAAATAAATTTTTGATGTTTTTTACAAAAAGTTCATTTTAGTATATATTAGACATTATTATAAATATATCATAAAAAAATTACATACCCGTGAACAGTAGTTTCTCAGAAAATGTAGATCGCATATCAAAATTTACATTTTGAGATAAATTGATTTTAATGTATACAGTGAGACTTCTAATCGGCTGGAAAATAAAAAAATAAAAGGCTCAATTTACAATAAAAGATACATGTTTTGGTTTGTATCAGACTTTCAACTTTTAGGCAAAAACGAAATACTTTCTTTACATTTTTTGTGCCATTCAAATGGGCGTGGCCCAGTTTCAACGATTATTTAAAAATAGGTTTTAAGGGCTTCTAATTACCCTAGAGGTTAAAGTAAGGTATTTTTAGAAAGGTTAAAACCTATACAATTTGAAAATGTAAAAATCTCAAATTGTCAAAAAAATAAGATTTTAGCTCTTTCCAACACTCTTAAAATTTACCAAATTGCATCTACAAAATTTCAATTAATAAATAACTAGCATTTTCCGAAAAAATTTTAGTCCGAAGAAACTCATAAAGATTTAAAAATACAATAAGCTAAACTGCTTTTTTTTATCTCATAAAAAAATTTAGAAAAAAAATATAATAATAATTAAAATAGGAAGTTAGAAAATTTTAGCCTCACCTTCTCCCTGCGAAACTCAATAAATTTTTGAATTTTCCAGGAGCTGCTAGATATCCAAGACACTCGACTTGGTCCAACCCCTTTTGTGTAAAAGCCGAAAAAAGTAATTACTGCCAGTTTTTCTTCTTCCCAAATAAAGAAAAAGGAAGATAACGGGGAGCAATTAATTCCTCTCATTTTCGAACGCGAGAAACTCGGAAAAAGGTTTTAAAAATATAAACCCGAACGGCGTTGTTTCTCCAAATTAATTGAAGGCGCGTGTCTAAGATGTACGAGATGTAAAATATTATTTTTACCGCTCTGTGCTTTTTCCCTTCTTCATTGTCTTGAGTAAAAAAGATGAATCAAGAGTCTTAATCATTTCTTTAAAGAAAAAGATATTTTATTTAGAGAGTAATGATCCGTTTTCTAATACCTTGTACTACGCTTAATCATACTTAAAATGTGTAAGCACAGAATATAAAAAATTATTTTTAGTTATACATGAAACAAGCAGCAGTCCTTTACATACAAGATACAAAAGATTCCGAGAAAAAGTTTGCTGTATAGCTTTTACAACACATTCATGAAATTATATATAACTGTAATAATTTTCCTAATACCTTGTTTTTTTCACGGGATTTTATATAATTTATTATGGCCAGATGTTCAGTAGTAGCACATTGCACTTCCACGTCACATGTCCGGTGTTCAAATCTCGGGGTGTTCAAGGTCGCGATTGCGCCTTTCATCCATTCAGTGGGTCGATAAATTAATACCATGCTTGCTTGAGAACTAAACATTGGAGGTTTTCGCATCAGACTGACCATCTGACCGGAACATCTGCTCATGCATCTTAGCACTAATGGTCACGTTTTCTGAGTCAGGCACATTGGACCTTGGCCCACATGGACTGTTGCGTCACTGAGTTTAGTTTATGATGGTCCTAATTCTTTTAGTTTTCCCGCCTAACGAGAAATATTCTTTTAACCACAACTTTATCTCCTCAAAACCTGCCAGGTTGGCACATTTCAAAGTAAGATGATGCAACATTGCATCAGCCACTTATTCTGACCAATCACGGTATTAACTAACGGAAATAATAGCTATGATTCTCAAAGCTTCCGTTTCGGCAACATACAAGAGCTGAAATCCCCAGAATATAAATTAGAGCGCTTTAGTGCATGATTTGTCTGTATGTGTTTGTAATGCTGCAATTTGATTTGTTGCTTTATGCGTATTACTTAACCCAGGAGTGGGTGTGCGGGGCACAGAGTCACCCCAGGCTCATGAAATCTTCAATTCTGAGAAAACTGTTTATTTGGTACCAGTGACCTTGACAGTATCCTCCTATATGACAGTCTTCATGGGAACTAAAATGTATTTTTTCACATGTCTCCCTCTTTTTTGGGAGTGTCAAATGTTTTTTTTTTTACAATCTTAAGGTACTTGTTTTGACTAAGTTTCCTGCACGACCATTTATTTCCAAAACATTTTCTATGAACATGCTACATTTTCCCCC
>BMAV01006366.1:130260-142102 GCA_019973955.1 Trichonephila inaurata madagascariensis
CCCACTTCTAAGTTATATATTTCAAAAATTCTAGTTGAGCCTCTGTACAGAGGTCTGAGCTATATATAGGCAAAATATTATTATAATAGAAGCATTTTTCATAAAAAGAGAATGTTTTGAAAATGGATCATTCTATGTTCATTTTTTGTCAAAATATTGTACTTAAATAATTTTTTATTGTAATACCATTCTTAAAACAGTTTTATATACGTTTTCTAATCAAAGTGACACTAAATATCATAAATATTATCCATTTATACCCTTTTGCAAAATCACGGTTCCGAACGTAGTCGGACACCTTAACGTTTAAAACCATTACATTTCCATTTAGACGATAAAATGAAGGAAGTGGTTCAAAACGTTCTCAAACACCAACCACGATCTTTTTACAGCGAAGGTAGGGACGCGTTGTCGAAGCGATGGGGCATGCGTTACAACGCCTATCGCGATTTCATTCGATTTCCAATAAAGATACTATTTTTATTTCACTTATCCACTTTTGATTTGGGAAACCCTTTTATATAAAATGTATCGATGAGAAGTTATTTATTTTGTTAACTGTAGTCGCGTGGTAGTAAAAGAAAATTGAGATACATCACTTCAACATTTAATTTTAACATCAAGAGAGTCATTTTGAACGGAAAGAAAGGGAAAATAAAGAAAAAGAAATTATTCAAATACCAGATTTGGATATACAAGGAACAACGTGATATAAAAAATATGATCAAGTACTCAAGTGAAGGAGAAAATTAGTTATTTAAAGATATTACATCATTAATTGAGGGAATGGTTTAATCCTCTTAGTAAGGTACACGCTTAAGCTATTCTAATGCTCTTTAACTAAGAATCCCCAATAAATCTGTCCAAAATTGAACGTCTAATCCTTTTAACGAAAACTTACTAATAAATCTGTCAAAATGTAGGTTTTAATCCTTTCATGTGCAAGATGAAACGAGACGCGTTTCGAAATAAGATATTCGAAATTATAATTTAGAGAAAAATATATGATTAAAAATTTTAAGTTATAACGTGCGTGCGTGCATGCGTGTGCGTGTGCGCGAGTGTGTGTGTAGTCGTGAGATAAGATTAAGAAAATTTGCACATTATGTCGAATTTCTGAAAAACTAAATGAAAGATTTTAACAAAATTTGGAATAAACTAACAACAAAGAGATGCGCCATTTAAAAGCTATTATCAGTGTATAATAACTTAATTACTTTCTTAATAACTTCTCACATCCATCAATACATACATAATTCAATCTTGATTAATACATTTCTTGATTAAATATATCATTCTTGATAAACATAAGTTCTATGGATTAAACACAATCAGATAAAAAATCAATTCACACACAGTCCCAAGAGACTATCTCTTATACCTTCTTTCTCCGAACCACCCCTGTGTGGCCGCTCTCTCACCGACGGAATTCCTTTCCCTCCCGTCCAAAACAAATCCGCGCTCTTCTACAAGGGACTTATGGTTCAGTCCTAGGAGAGCCCACACCCTTGGCGCGAATTATTTTGGGTTGGCGATAGTTGTGCCATCTTGGTAACCCTACATTGATACACTAGATATGGTAAACCTATTTCTGGAAATTTCGTATTTTGTCGGCGGGCATTTCGAATTTCATTTTGTTTTGGGGAACCGGGCTGGAATGGTTGCGTATATGTAAAGGAATATATCTTAGAATTTTTTACTTTGTTGAATGCGAAAGGTTAGAAAGAATCGATTGAATAGTGCATGAAGGAAGGATTTATTGCTTAGAGTTATGAATGTCCTAAATGTAACGATCCGCATGATGTAACATGGTCGACAATAAAACGCTTTCTTCGAAATTTCACCAGCCACGCCGAAGTTATGTTCGACCATTACCTCGCAGAATAAAAATGGCGACGCTCACACTATTATTCACTTAGCGATGAGACCTTCAAGACTTTTTTTAAATCTGTTGTTATGCTGTACCCTCCACTCGGAAAAGATCAGCAGTAAGAAAGTAAGTGCTGTTTTTTAATTTTTTTATCTTAAATGCTTAATTTCTGTATTGTTTACATATATTTTCATTACGCATCCACCTTATCTCTCTGTATTCACTTGCCGCCATTGTCGGTTTCGCTTGGCGCCATCTCGTTCTGGCTTGGCGCTTTTTTCGGTTTGTCGCCAAGGTTGCGGGCTCTCCTAGGATTTTACCGGGACTTTCTCTCCCCCGTGACCGCCTCGCTTGCAATCCAACAACGTTCTCCCCGGGGTCAAGAGAGAGAAACCCTCTTCCAAAATACACTAACTCTATCAAAGCTACGTCAACATTCCACTTTCGTCAACAGCAGTCTTAGAAACTACAATCAGTAAAGCTTATAATTCGGGGATGTCCAAAATCCACATAGTGATATTGAACTAAAAGTGGTTCTAATATGGGGTGATATAGTCCCTTCTCTATCAACCAGACAAGTCGTATTGCATGATGATACTTTAGACAGGAGGCAATTGAGGTCCAGTGGCGGTCCATCCCACTCTTCAAATAATTAAGATTTTTGCTGTGTGAGGTTTTTTTGAAAAAGATGGCTTCCCGAACAGTGTTCCAGCTGTGTTCTATAGGGTTAGAAGATCTGGCTAACCAAGACATGCAGCAAATATTTTTACTTTCTAGTTAATCATTGATCAGCTGAGCCCCATATGGAACAGAGATATAAACTGTAAATAAAGTCTCAGGACCAATTGCACCAGGGGTACTCAACCTTTTTTTCTGCTGGGCCGCATACATATGCTAGCTATTTCACGCGGGCCGCAATATGGGGATAAATGGAGGGGGGATGCTTTAAAACCAAGATAACATTGGAAATTTAAAATGTGGAAAAATGATCAAAATATTATAACTCCTATTTTGCTTTTTTTAATTATTATATTTTTATTTTTGTCAATACATTTTTCTAAATTGGAAGCACGGTTTCATATGATTATACGAATAATATGACAAATGAGCCTTTGTGACATTACCAATGACGAAACACTTTTTTGCTAATGTAAAGATTATTCAAGAAAGCCTATTTATCACCTCTTGAAAGAGATCTTCGAGAAAAAGTGTCATTGAATGTGATTCCTATTTATTAGTATTTTTTAATTACAATACTTTCTTGACAAATCAAATAATTACTGAGCCATGCTTGTTTTTCGCTACAAAATAGTTAACTTCCCAATCATCTTGAAACAATCTATTTTCTTCGAATATTTTTCGCTTGTAAGATATGAAAGATAGTTAAAAATTGGTTCCACTCATAAAATAGTTGCTACTTCTCTGTTGTCTATTAACACTAATCAGAAGGGGAAAAATATCGATTCTCACCCATACGACATCGACAACAAAAAGCAAAATTGATATATTTGATTTTTAACAAAGAATTTCCCACCAAATTTTCATTAATAAATGAATTTCTCAGAGCAATGGACCATGACTGAGCCACTTAAAAAAGCCCGGTGGGCCACAGGTTGAGTATCGCTGAACTGCACCCTTGAAAAGTGGAAGATAAGGCTCTAAGATCTCCTGATCCAGTCAGGTAGCCTTTGTCAAACACATGCAGCAGTGCGCGACCGTCAAACATAATGCCCCTACCCACAACATTACACCTACACCATCGTAATAATCCCTTTTCTTGATAAAGGAAGAGTGATGTCCAGCACCAGGCTCTCACCAGATGCATGTGTGTACGATTCCTGAGCTTGTGCTCCTCTCATCAAACTTCCACAGCAAAGAGAGGACTTTTAGACTCGATCGAATTCGCGTGCAACAGCCCTTTTAAAAGGTGAATCTTTTGTAGTACGTGGCCTCTTAAGAAAAACCGAAAAGTTTTTTAAATAAAAGCGCGCCCCAATCATTAAAGATTTCGAGAATGCAAACTGCATCTAAAGTAATTCATCCGTTTCCGAATTCACGTTAAGTATGCTTTCTTGCGAAAGGATTAAAATTTCTAACTTGAGATTTTAACCAGTTTGTAAAAGTCTCTTGAGACATTTCAGGAAGAATAGTTTAAGATTAACAAGCAAGATATGAGACCTTAACTGTGAGATCTAAAAAGGAAAATAAAATTTTAAAAGTTTCCGTCATAATTTTTTCAGTCTTAGCTCTAACTTTTCCATTGGTAGAGATAAACAAACTAATTTAGGAACTTGTCACGACACAATATTTAGAATGAAAACTTTCGAAACTTTTCGAGTTGAGTGATATTATACTTTAAAAGGGAGAAGCCACACACTAAGTATATTCCCCATTGAGATACATTACTCAAGAACTTTTGAAATATACTACCTCAAGAAATGTAATATCTTAAGAATTTTTACAGCTCGAAAATGCAGTATCTAGTGAGCCTAGGGAAATATTCACACAATTAGCTCAAATTAAAAAACTTGAGCATAGGAAAATAAAACATACTTCAGATGAAACCTGACAAAACTTAGCATCTAAAAAAGATTATAAAAACAAATATTGTTTTTAGAGGAAATTTTTAACTTTCAAACTGTTAAAGATTTTCATATTAGATTTGATGAATTGCAATAACCACTATACAAGTAACTTGAAAGGTATAAGTTCCGAAACAATAACATAACACAGTCATACTTGTAAATGAACTCGAGCGATACGATGAAAATTTTTAAGCAAACGTTCAAATGGGGGAAAAAATCTACAAGCGACCATGATTATCAACTAATATTATGTCTTTTATTTTCAGACCCTCTCGAGCTCTAAATGGTTTATATATTTATATATATATATGTATGTATGTATACTTTCATTTCAATTACATTCGATTCAAAACGCTTGAATTCAAAATGTAACTTTATTTTGTACTCGGAATGATTCCAATTTAGTTTTTAAATGGTACTTATTAAAGCCATATATTTTATAGAACAGTAAAATACATCAATCGCTCATATACAGGGTGTATCAGTACAACGGCTAAAAACTTTCAGGACAGATGGAGGACACCTAAGCGATGGGAAATCACATAGGAAAGCATGGTTGGAAACGCTTTCCTAACGCGGTAATGACGACAGAGAACACATGAAAGACGGACAAGAATAAGAGGGAAAAACAGGCTTATTTTCCTTAGAACAGCAAAGCAGATTAAATAACTCTCTCCTCTGTTGTTGTCAAATGATCAATTACAATTTCATAAATAGTTTATTTCTATAAAACGGCCAAATGATTAGTTTCAGAAATTTTTTAATTTTTTTCTCAGAGTGTAATTAATAATTTTTAAAAAAAATTTGGCACCACACTTCAAGAATTTGGCGGCACACAATAGTACCATGGCACAGTAGTTGAGAATAACTGCTCTAGAGATAATCAAAATTGGAATTAAGCTTTGGTCATGAATAACCAAGCTATTGCAATTTACTTAATACAGAAATTTTTAAAATTAGATACTAGCACAAATTCATTCTTATCGCTCGGTATTAGTTTAAAAATACAGAAGCATTATAAACAGATCTCGCTTTGTTACAGCGCTAAATTCATCAAGCAAATCCAATCAAACTATTTTAATGGATGTTTTTTAATTGAATTCTTTTCAATTTTCCCTCTGAAGTGTTTTTCCATCTTTCAGTCTCCAAATCTTGATTTTTTTTTCCTCTTCAGCTTGTACTTTGAATTTTAATTGATTTTGTAATGAATGGACGTTTTGTGAGATGTTAAAAGCTAATCAGAATCAATAAACTTTAAGTCGCTTATAATTGGTGAGCTCATCGCCAAGTTTCTTTCTGAGCTTTTAAAAAAACACCTTAAAAGAGTCTTAATCACAAGGTCCGGCGGTTTATTTCTCATTGTTTTTCTACGTGAAAACACTTTATCTCCTTAATTCGAAACATTTGCGGCCTCTTCCCTCAAAGTTTCAATTATAAACTCGAGTCTCATAAAGCGCAAGAAGTTTAATTACAATGACTTCGCTTTATCTTTAGTTGTGTGCTTTCTCGATTAAATTACCTTCCGCCCTTTTTTTATTATTGTTCTTTTTTCTTATAAGAATTGAGACTTGTTTTCGAAAAAAGGCACCGATTCTTGCTTTGATGTATATCGTAACTCAAATTCCTTTTATTTAATTGGAAAACTTAAATTAACTTCTTTACTCTCTCGGATTATTTTTCGTTTCACTTTTTTTTTTGGTCAAATTTAATTACGATGGTGTGTGTGTGATTGTTCTTAATTATTTTTAAAACTACAAGGGAGAAAAAAATGCCAGATTTATGTAATTTGTGCAGATATTTTTTCTCTCCTTTTGGTTTTATCATCCCGAGTAAAAGCACTTGTTCTATAGTTTTTTTTTTTTTTTTTTTTAGGTCTGTAATATTTAGCCTTCGTATTACTCTTCAGACTGTATTCAAAGTAGTTTTTAGGAAAAAGAATTTCGTCCATTAGGTAATTTTTTTGTCTTCAAGCATTTTGTATTCATGTTGTATTCAGTTAAAAAAGTTCTTTATTGTATTGCATAATTACACAATTCGTTCTTAATTAATAATTTTCTATACTTTTTTTTTAAGTTTTTTTAAACGCAAATATATTTTTTTTACTGGTAGATATTAAGTAAAAATTGTTACAACAATAGCGTTGCTTGTTCCAAATAAAGAAGTTATTAATATTTATCTCAAAATAAAATGATCTAAGTCATTACATTCGTTGTAAAAATAACAAACATTTCCATAAAAATATTAATTACACTAATTTTAAAAATAAGAAATCCTTTCTTACCCGTTTGTTATTTATTGTTCTCGAAAATAAAATTGGTGAAAAAGTATGTTTTTATTTTCTCTTCAAGCTTCAATTCATTAACAGTTTAAGGGGGAAATCGGACATGAAATATTAAAATATCTCTACTTTTAGAACAATTTCTACGAAATTCATCAACAACGCTTTTTTATAAGTGTTTAAATTGCAAAGAAAATATTTTTTAAAAGAATGTTTATATAACTTTTGAGCTATTAAATTGCTTCTTCCGTTTTATCAGGAATATTTAGATTGCTGCTTGAGAGTAAAGTTTTTTTTAAAAAAAATATGGCCCATCATAAAATTTTATACGTAATTAAATACAAAATGAAAAAAAATTGGAGTGACTGTATTTTGAAGTGAATCATCTAACAAAGAAAAAATATTTTAGCTTTTGCGGTGCAGTTTCGCCTACGGAGAAAAAACAGTAAAAAGTAAAAAAAAAAAATAAATAAAATATTGGGTAACGAAATATTTAAATAAATAATAATAAAACGCGTGGATCATTTTTATTAAAAAATAAAAAGTGTAAGTTTAAAATATTATAAATTTCAAGTAAAATATGAATTGTCAAGGGATATTTTGAATACAAAAGGAATTTCGCGAAGAAAATGAATGAATCTTTGAAATATACTAAGTTTATTTACACAAATTTTGAACTAGATGACACAATAGTAGTATGTGAATATTCTTGTGTTATCATCAGATGTGTGTGATTTCTTATAGTATTTTTGAAATTTAAAGTTCTTGTGTGAGAAAATTTGACCTTATTTTGTGTTCAATGTTTCTTTTAAATACAGTAACATATACTATTGTTCGAAGCGTAAAAAATTCTGTTGAATTATTTCAGGATACAATACGGCTTTTCTTCAATTTTTTCATATGAACTTTTTTAACACAACATATAGTGAAATACGTTTAACGCGCAAACATTTAAGACGAAATATCGGTTAACACAAAATAATGCAGTGGTCTCGACAAACTACTATGTATATTCATGCATTTTTTCTCAACACGAAATGAAAATCGCTTAACACGAAAAGATTTCTCTTCTGGAGAAGGAGGATATTGAAACTGATCCGACACTTGATGAATTTTTTTGTGGAAATTTCTGTTTTTTTTGTAGTTTTTTGTAGTTTTTTTTTTTTTTGTACTTCTCTACTGTATTATCGGAAGAGGAATTCATTGCAGTAGATGATGATGATGATGTGTATACAGCCCCAATTGTGGCAGACAAAGACATTTTGGAGTTTGTTCAAAGCTCAAAAAATATCATTGATGTAGATTCGGACGACGAAAATGAAATGAATAAAATTCAGCTCCTGTTCCCTCGTTATTCAAAATGAGGAGCATCATGAAAAGTATGCGCAGTTATTTAGACGCACATTCCCATGGTGAAACGAATAACAAAATAGACAATATCGAACAATTTGTTGACAGTTTGATACCTAAAAAACAATGCAAAGAAAAATACCAGATTATTTTCCGAAAACTCAACAAATGTTTTGTTTTCCAAAAAACTTGAGAAAATTTTGTATTAAATTTCATGAAGTTTCTGTGAGTGTTTTTATTTCATTGATTTTTATTAAATACAATCATATATACATATTTATGCTCTCTGACAAACTTAATTTTGTTGAATATATACGGCTGTAGTAATCATTTTACTTCAACTCAGACGTAAGAAAGATTAAATAAAAAGAAATTTTGAAGAATTTAATGCTGTAATTTTTTCTATTGTATATAATTCTCACGAACTACTATAAGTATTCTTATATTTATTCTTATATTCTGAAACTCCTTCAACAGTCTGGTTATTTTCTTTAAAAAATCACAATACTTGATTTATCCAACTATATAAAGATTAAATCTCTTCAACAGATGGCCTTGTGTGAACTGAAGAACAGTAATTAAATTTGTTCGATAGCCAATTAATACAAAAAGAGGCAAATTGTTTTGCTAATTTGATTGATCAATATTTTGCGATCCATTGTATAAACGTAAGGATAAAGAAATAAAGAGTAGACATCAAATACTCTTACGTGTTCACTTAGTGTTATTTATAATGCATTTTAAGATTAAAGAGTTAAAGTATAATTACTCACTCAAATAATTTATCCGCTTAAATTGTATTCATTACATATATAATTTTTTATTAATATTATAATAATGAACATTCAAATAACCATAAATAATTTATTTGATCCATACAAAGATCCAACTATTCCAGATTAAAATTGCATCATAAATCTATGATGAATTCTAATAACCTTACAAGATACATAACCGGCGCGGCTGGTTCTACCGGCTGTTTGAGGACTCATTAGCCGTGGGAAAAAATGCCACCAATTATGTTGAGGTCTTAACCGTCTGTGAAGCGACAACACAATTACTAGCTGCTGGTCTAGCTCCTGCAAAAGTTGTCTTCTACATCGACTTCCAAGCTGCAATTTCAGCCTTAAGCAGCAACACACCAACTGCAACTGCCTTAACACAATTCAGTGCCGAACTAAAATTGCGGAGCTCATTTCATATGGCTGGACAGTGGCATTACTTGCGCCCCAACTCATGTTGGAATCCCCAGCAATATGAGAGCCGACCAAAAAGCCAAGTCGTCTCAACCAGAAATCCTTTAGACCCTCAGAAGAGCAAAGAGACTGATATCCACATACATTGACAAATATCCTGCCTTGACCCAAAACCCCAAGAGCCTTGGAAAGCCATAGGAAACCTTAGCCACTGTGGATCCTATCCTGAAGCACCTGAAGAAATCCGAGGCTGTTGCCTGCTTTCGCCTAACCACCGGACATGTATTTTTGGGAGTATACCTCCACTGGCTTGGCCTGTTTGTTGACGAGGCCTGCACGCTCTGCGGTCATGCCACGATGGATGGCGACCACCTGCTCCAATGCACTGGACTCGATGAATACCCGACTGACGACGTTGTCCGTCGATTCTGGGAGGCTCAGTGTCAAATGACCAAGAAGCCAAGCACGGGCGTTGGATAAATAAATAAATAAATAAATACATTATATTTAATCTATTGACGTAACAATGACCCTGTTGTCGTCTTAACTCATGACCGCAATAAAACATTCGCCAAGCAACTTCCAATCAACCTATATATAGATGACAATAAAAGGAAAAAAATGAAGAAAATTCCTCTCACACCCTCACTCATTCTCCTTCTAAAGATATTATATATAGCTTTCATTCGTTTAGTTAAATACAAAACAAAAATATGATGTGGGGACATATAATGCTCAAAAAATTTAGTCTAAAAATAAATGTAGGTACATATACAGTGCAAATCGTTAACACGAAATTGAGGGGACTGAAATATTTTTTCGCGTTAAAGGATATTGCAAAACAAATATATTTTCAGCAAAATTAAGTTTATTAGAGAACATTTTATTTCCTTAGATATGTATATATGCATGCATTTAATAAAAATCAATGAAACAAAGACATTCACAAGAATTTAATGAATTGATATTTTCAACTTTTTTGAAAAACAAAAAATTTATTGAGTTTTTGGAAAATAATCTGATATTTTTCTTTGTGTTGCCTTTTTTAGCAAATTGCTCGATGTCCTCCATTTTGTAATTCATTTCACCGTTGAAATGTGCGTCTAAATAACTGCGCAAACTTTTAATGATGTTCCTCATTTCGAATGATGTGGGAGCTGCATTATTCATTTCATATTCGTTGTCGAAATCTGAATCAATGATATGTTTTGAGCTTTGAACAAACTCCAAAATGTCTTCGTCTGTATAATTGGGGATGTGCACACATTATCATCATCTACTGCAACGACTTTCTTCGATGATTCGGTGAGACAGCCCAATAATAAAGGAACTTTCTCAAACATTTCATCAATATCCAGAATTGAACTCTTTTCGTGTTAAGAGAAAAAAAGTGCATGGGAATGCGCAGTAGTTTGTCGTTAACGTCGTATTATATTTCGTGTTAACCGATATTTTGTCTCAAACGTTTTCGTGTTAAACGTATTTCACTGCAGTGCTAAAAATAAATGAAATTGAAACACTGTATTAAATTAAGATATTTTGTTCCTATATTGAAACTAACACACACATTTTTATTTTTCAGTCCTTTCAGATTTGGAGATGTTATTTTATTTAAATAGCATTAGAACAGAACTTTAACAGTTAACAATAGTATCACAATTCTCCTTCGCTTTTGCCGACAGAAATAAAAAAATCGTTCTTTTGATGTCTAAATCCATTACTGCCAACTTTCATTTTCCCTAAAAGCAACACTCATAGATTTCGAAACCACTTTTAAAACAATCCTACAAGCAGTATAATTCTATAAGTAGAGTACTAAATGGGTTCATTTTTCTCATTTTGCTCGATTCCTGTTCTTTCCCGTCCGGTTCATAGTTACTTTGGAACAAGTTGACTTTCTAATTTATGACTCATTACTCTAGAATACTTTTTCTCTTGTTCTGGTAACTATTAGAAATTCAGGCTTTAATATTTTTTTTGTCGTTCTTTGACCTGAAAATTTATTTTCGTTCTTCTCAAATAACTAATTACACCATTTGTTTAACTAGTCTATTAATTATGCAATTATTCATTAAGCCTAATGAAGTTTTCGAACTCAAGTTATGTTGCAGTAAATGAGAAGTTCGTTTCTAACCTTTTTGGTTTAGTATATAATTTTTCTTCTCTTTGGTTTTCATTCGCGGGAGTTTTAATTTCAGTATCTACGGAGGACATAATAGAGTTCTATTTTAGTTCAATGAAACATTTTCTCTGATGACGTTAAAATTATTGACTGTCGTAAGGCGTAATTTGAGGGGGCAATAAAAAAATGCATAAGAAATATAAATATATGTTTGGAACATTTACTATTTCATATAAATGAGATATTCTTCAAATGAACTTCTAGTTGGAAGAACAAATTGAGCATTTCATAAATGTGTATTAAATGTAACTTAATACAATTTTTAATACGTATAATTTAATATATTTTGTCATATTTTGCCTCATAATGTAAAAATACTTCCTATTTCTATCCCCTAGACCCAAGTTAATTTCACGTCGTTATATATAATAATAATAATAA
>BMAV01006366.1:142502-157071 GCA_019973955.1 Trichonephila inaurata madagascariensis
CATCGCTACCTCGGAGATGTTATGGTCCCATCTCTCGTGCCCCGACTATAAAACTACGTTCAAACTCACTTAAATCCTGATAACCTGTCATTGTAGCAGCAGTAACCTATCTAACAATTGTGACAGACACTCGTTTCCTTATACAAGCTTTGCTGACCGCAACGCCGTACTCTGATTGGTTCCATATCTCTTTATTTGCATACACATGCCTGTACCATTTTTGGGGGCTCTTTAGTGTATATATATTGGCTATAACAACTAAGCATACAATTTAGAATTAATTTTTTTTTAATTAAAAAAATAATCATATCTATCTAATTAAAAAATCCTGTAATATACTTGTTACTTGCTTTCATCCGCGTGTGAAAGTATCAATGACATTCTAATACTTAATTTACTAATTGTACTTCAATGTTTAAAAATGCAAGTACATTGAACCAATCTTGTTTCACACTGCAGGTAATAATTTTTCACTCTTTGCAGGGTGGGAAACGTTCTTTCTCCAAAACAATTTTTGTTGCCGGAAAAGTTTATGAAATATCTAACGTCAATAGATAAATACTATACTTAACGAAAAATTTTAGTACCTATTTGTTAAATATTTTAAATTTTACGTACACGATTAATTACTTTAAAAATAGTTCTATCCTTTTAATATCGGCATCTTGAGGTTGTCAAAGTAAGAAAAGAAGCATTGAAAATCGGTCTTATAGTTGATAAAAAAAATCGAAATCGATTTCAAATTTTTGCCGCCTCTAAAAATTTGTCGACATAGACCTGGGCCTTGCGGGCCTAAGCCTAAATCTGTCACTGATCCTGCTGCGTCCTTACTGCAATCGAAGAGAGAACAGTTTAAGCATTCCACCAAAAAACATCGATTTATTTTGTTTTACACACTCGTTTATTTTAAACTCTTACGAATTGTTACAGAATTTAATCTGTTTTTATGAGGGGGAGACAGGAACGTGGAAGAACAATTTCTTTCATTTTCTTTTCACTCTCCGATTCCAAAACCTTTTCAAAAATGTATCAGAGACAATCCATGTCAAACTTTCCCTTTTTGCGAATCACTTTCCCCTTAAACTCAAGACAACGAAGATTTGTTTCCCAACCGCAAAAGCAACTTTTTGTCCAATCCATCGAAACGTGAGGTTGAATTCGATCGATTTTTTTTTTTTTTACTATTACCGAGTGCACAAGACATCCCCTATAAATGCTTTCCAGAGCTTTTAGAATTTTCCCAATATCGATGTTTGTGGCCTGCTCAACGCAGACCTTTTTTATCACCCTTCACATGAAACGTGTCCTCTTTGAAGAAGAAAAAGCGCGAAAGAAAGACTCAAGATCGTCGTTCGTAGCGCCTTTTTTTCCGGGAACGAAAAAAGAAGAAAAAATGGGAATGATAAAATCTCGCATATTTCACCGGCAGATCGATGGGCGTTGAGTAATTGTGGCTTGTCGAAATGTTTTTTTACCTCATGACAAAAGAATGGATAGATTTGTTCTAGGCATTAAAATACAAAAATTATTAAGTATTGTGGTTAGAAGAAAAATCCTTCGCTCTTGATGATCTTTTTTCGTCAGCAAAAATAAAATGACTTACTACAAAACAAAGAGGATTTTTTTTGTAAGAAAAATTTACAATGATCACTGGAATTTCTGATTTCTTTTATCCCATACTTCATTTATTCAGAAGATATAGAGCTGATTGAATTACTGATATCTCTCCGATACCCAACGCAGAAGATGAATTCACTAGACTATTACTTTTCTACAGTTTTGGTTTTTCACACCACATAAAATATTTTTCGAGGATGGATTAGTCAAATGATGTTAATCGAGCTAGCTGTGTTGCTATAGTTACGCAGTGGTAACGATTAATGCATTAAATAACTTAATATTTATTTCAAGAAATTACGGGCTAGCAAAGTTTGGGATTATGTTTCAACCGTTTACTTACTAGTAGAAATTTTACACAATTGTTCTACTTGTTCAGTAATTTACAACTCGTATTTACATTTTTTGGCATTTGAATATTAGTGTATCAATTGGCAATTGTAAAGTTTCACAATTTGAAACTTTCTAAGTTTTGTAGACGTATATAATTAGGGATTGCAATATCAAACCAAAAGTTCAATACCGGTATTCGGTATTTTTTAGAACTTAATACCGGTGGTAGAAATTTTAGAAAAAGAAAGAAAACACTGGCGTTTCTCTTTCTTTTATTTGCCAGTTTTATTAGAGAGTATAATTATCACAAAAAATCATTTGTGACTTATAAATATTTAAATCACAAAAAAGTAAAGGAACATCTTATTTATTTAAACATAAAAAAGTGTAAATATCACTATTCAGTCTGTGGTACTATTACAAATTTTTGAAATGTGATCTAAAAAACACTATGCATCAATTGTACTGTATAATATGCAAATACAATGGGAATAACAAACTCACCAATTTAAAAAATATCGCGCGAAATATTATGTACTTTCTTCCCAACTACTACCTTTTTTTCACAGATATGACTATCAGGCTATGAATCCTGCGCGTTTGCAGTATCGCTCTGAGCTGCAATAGGATAGTTTTGGCCCACCTCCTTGAATGATTCACATATTTTATCGCTTCACTTAATTGTACGACGCAACTTTATATTCACAGTCTAATTCACATTTCGCCCGTTTGGAGTGAGTGAATATTAACATCGCCAAAAATGATGCCAAATTGGCTCTATAGCCAACATATCGCCAAGTTTCTATTGAATCGCCATTATAATGTAAGGAATGACGTTGCTACGAATATTACTGATTGATTGATGGATGGAATATTAACGTCACACTGTTCAGCTACACGAGGGCTTTCAGCGACGGAGCACGTCATTTTGAACCATGGTCAAGTGACGTGGACGACACCTGAGCTGGCACCCCCCTCTTTTAACTACCACACCACACCAACGGAAGGACATTTCAGCTCTAGACAGATTTAACGTGCATTGCTGCCCAACACGGCGGGTCTTTAGTGGTACTGGGCTCGAACTCATGACATGCCTGCCATGATCCGATACCTTGACCACTGGGCTACCGCAGCCCGTTTGGGAGACATAAAACCAAAACATATACTATTTTGCTATGTTGGCGATCCCTGAACATATAGAGGAGACAATTTAGAAAATTTCTAGTAAATACCGAAAAAACGGTATTTAAACATATGAATACCGGTATTACAAAATTGTGCAAATGGCTCAAAATACCGGTATTCGGTATCCCGGTATACCAGTATTGCAATCCCTAGACGTAATGTAACGAACGAATTGTACGTGTTATATTATCAAAAATTTATATATATAAAAAAGATGTGCACCCTTTTCTTTCTGAAAAGTCATTTAACTGATTCCTTAACACTGAGTGAAGATAACCCTCACTTCTTGGAGTAGATTTTCACTCGTGCTTGCTGTGAAGTGAAGTACGCGATACAAAGACGTTAGAGAGTTTTCGGAAACGGCTTCCTCGAGGAAAGTCGTTACTTTCTCTACGAAATACGCTTTCAGAAAGCATCTACTCGCACATCATAAACGAAATGAACACAGCCAATACTAATGGCAGCCATGGACGGGTGTATAAATAGCATTCAGTGAGAGCGTTGGCACTTAGATTATGAAACTGATCGACCTGTTTCAGTGGAGCACTCAAGATATAATGGAATACAGTCATAAGTAGAAAAAATGCCATCTCAAATGGATGAAATCAGCAACGTTGGCATTTATCGGTTTTAAGGATCATGGGTTGGCGTCAATTTTTGCAAGCTGTCGCCAACACGAACATTGGCGATATTATCCGATACGATTAATTTTGTATTATTGCAAACACATGATTAAAAGTCAAAAAACAAGTAATGTAAAAAAAAAATTTTAAGTCAATTCCTACTTAGATCAACAAAGAAAAATTTTATATTTTAGCTACTTTTAATTAAATAGTTACAGTTAATATAAATATGTATATACATAGGACAGAAACACAACATTAAGTGGGGATTCATTTTTATTAATTATCATTCAAGTATGGTACTGTCATCCAAAACAATCGTATCTATAAAAATTCAGTTCAACTGAATGCTTTAAAACGTGAAAAAAAAACTTTTTTAAGTTTTGACACAAGTCGCCAAAAATGATGCCAACGTGGCTGTATTCGTAATTCTTTAAATAATTAGTTTTAATCGATTAAATTATATTGTATTGTCACCCAAAATAATCACGTATATAAAATTTCGGCTCAAAAGTGAGCGCTTTAAAATGTATTTTATTAACGATTGAAAATTCGTTAGTAGGAATAGTTAGCTAGTAGTAGGAATTGAAAAATAGCGTAAAATTAGTGATAAGAAATGTTTGGCGAAAGCGTCCAGGTGTCTTAAAAAATCCAAAAAGTCTTTCAGTTTGAGACACGATCAGATCCCACGAAGAAATTGCAGACTGAGTGCAGCACAGACAAGGCAGTTATTCATGGCTGATCAACGCCATTAGCTCAGTCTCCATCAATAAATAAGCCATTAAAATCAAATTTTAAACGTCAGTGGAATATGCGAAAGCTAGAAGGTAAAAAAAAAACATTTAAAAAAGGAGGCCAAAGGCTTATGTTGAAATCTTATTTTTATATGTTAATATTTTCTTTCTTTTTAAAGCTATCTTTTTTTATACCCGGCCAATAACGCAGCACCCATTAATTCTGATCTTATTTTTGTGTTCAAAGTACACGTTATGCGCCGTATTATAAGGTATGTTTTAAAAAATGGGAGATATTGTGATCTGTACCTAGTTTTCGACACTTCTGTTTGCCTGGCATTTATTGTAATTAAAATTATTAAAATTTTCTATTTATATAAAAATTGACATAAAAAGAAATTTTTTAATAAAAACAGAACACTAAATTAATTGTTTTATATAACACTATATTCCAAATAATCAATTAAATTTTTAAATCAATTTTCACCGAAAGTATTCCACAAGAAAACATTATATCAAAGTCTATAGATATATCTTTAATAAAAAGAATTTTTGTAGTGAAAAACAATATCCTTTGTGACGGATCTATACGCGTTTTTCCAACTAATTCTCTTTGGAAATCTTTGGGCTATCGATTCGCGTTATTCACAATCAACCCTTCTGAAGAAGAGAATCGTGATATGTAAATTAACTTACTATAAATAGGTGAGGTTTTCTAGCTTGAAAAAGAGAGAAGGAGAGAAGATATACTCGAGGTGAGATTGCTACTGAAGGTATAATATTAGAACTATAGTGATTTGATTCTTATTAGGAGGAAACTTTAAAGGGAAGATTGTTCATTACGATTGAATCAAGATTAGATTAAATCGCGGATGATAAGTTAAGTCTTTAATTAAGATAAGAATCAAGTTTATTAGTCTCCTAATCGCTTACGCTTTACTTTCATTGTTCCACTTTCACGGTTAACCTCGAGACATTCTCTTAATACAGTAGAACGTCGTTTATTCGAATCAATTGGGACCAAACATCGTTCGGATACGCGATTGTTCGGATAACCGAAAACCTAATGCAATCCATGCAGTATATGAAACCGGACACTATACGAATATTGAAAATCATCACATGCGGGAAACGTACGTGAAGAAAAAGCAAAATAGGTGCAAAATGTCACAATTTTACCTTTATTGTGGAAAATAATCGCTTAGTTTTCGTTGTACAATTATACACCTTTTTTTCGCTGCAAGGTCTCTGATTCTCTTGAGCAGCAGTAGTTGAATAGGACAGCACTTTGATTGTTGTTTGTACCACTCTATGGCTGTCTCTAACTCAGAAAAAGCGTCAGCATTTGATGGGGCCCTTGTTACTTTCGTTGTTGTTGTTGTCTTCGTCTTCATCCGTTTCATCGTCGACAGGGTCGGATTCTTCTTGCGCGGAAGTCACAGTCTCGTCATCATTTAGCATTCGAAATCCAGTCTTCTGCATCGCAAGCCATCCAGGTTTCTACATCTTCATCGCATTCTTGAAATCTTGGGATTGATTGGACAAAGTCGATAATCTCCTCCCTGTGGTCGTCATTGAAGTCTTTTCACCTTCTAAATCTGGCCACAGCTTATTCCGTGCATTTTTCAGGCTCTGTCTTTCGAGCGAGTCCCCGCCCTGTTCGAAAACGTATTCATATACAGTACATGTAGTTGACAAAAAAACTGTTCCGGATATTTGACACTCCAGATAATAAACGTTCGAATAACCTACGTTCTACTGTACTATTAGTTGAAATTGTGTCTGTTCTTTGTGTGTGGAAATAGATTATTTGGATCATGTCGAGTGTTTCTTCCCTTCCCCCACCCCACACACATCTAGATGCCCGCGAGAGAAGCGTGAGCCTCTTACGCCTTTAACTTTTAGGAAAATCTAGATTCATCATTCATTACATTCATTCAGTTCATGCATTACATTCAGTTAATGAGCGCTTTTAATCATTTAACTTAAATTCTTAAGTAATTGTAATTTAATTTTTTTTTAAAAAAATCTATACAAATTATATTTTTATCTCGAATTAAAACAATGAAAATAAGAACAAATAGTTTTAGCGAAAATCTTCCCAATAGAAATTTCAAGCTGCTGAACTATTCGTTAAAAACAAATTCCAAATACTTCGAAGATGTGTTGACATTTTCAATTCAAAGAATAAAACCCCGAATAGATAAAAAAAAAAACCCTACAAATCCTGTAAAGACCAAAACATTTTAATATATTTAACAAAGATTTAAACATCATTTAAATATTTTTATAATAATTTTTCATTCAAAATAATTGGCTTTTGAGCGATGTTTGAAATGATGCTCATGTCGAACTTTTATCATCCGTTACCAAATCCTACCGTTCACATTGAAGCGCATAAATTTATTGGAACTATTAAAATGTCATTGAATTGAACAGAAACGATTTTATTACAAAGGAAATTACAGAAAGCTTTCTTAGGTTGGATACGAAGAAATACTCTCATATCGGTTACATATAATTACTTCCTTCTTATGATAAAATTTTAAAATTCAAAATATTCTGGAATAAAATCTCAGACAACTCATATTAACTTAGAAAGTTTTCAAATGATCATTCTTTTCTTGATCTGGCTATCAAAATCCTCGCAGACTCTTCTGAACATGCAATTATATTCGAAATAGTTTTATTCTGAAAACCGTCTGATGGCAGTCTCGTTTTCCGAAACTGAGCTGAAGTTTGAAACTTAATTGACTTTATTTTACGATGGCTCAGTGCAATTAAAAGTTTTTAAGAATGACGCTTGCACAGATAAACAAACTCTAAAATTGGCATCCGTTTGATAATATCTATGTAACTTCAAGGTTGTTTATTAACATCACATTGACAAGTGTCGCCCAACCGGTATAGTGGTTAGCGACGCTGACTGCGGTGCCGTGGGGACTGGGTTCGAATCCGGGAAAAGACATGGATGTTTGTAAATGTACAGTGCCTGCGTAGCATGCGGGTACTCTAAATTGCCGTGGAGCCGCAAGTCCTCTCGTGAGGTTGGTGGAAGGCAAAGAGAGGTGGGAGGGCTCTGGCCACCCCCCAGGGTGTTCTCCCTCTAAATTGGGGTGGAACCGAACAAAATCGTACTGTCATCTGCATGGTGCTCAAAGCTAAGGCTGACGACAGGAGTAAAAATCTAGCCCTTAGCCACGATGAATTTCGCGGGCCTCGATCTGACTTCGTCAGGCACGTGGCATTAGTCACAACAACACTGACAAGTTTCGAAAGCGTTGTTGGTGATGACATCTGCGTTGGCTCCTCATTCACTAAACCTCTTCATTGCACCCTAGAGAGGACCAATTTAATGTGCCCCTATAGACACAACAGACAGAAAAAAAGACTTTTTCAATTCTTACTATTAGTTCACAATCTCCCTATATATATTTATCTTGTTCTAATTTACAATCAATAATAAAATACTTTTTATTCATTCACTGAATTTTAAATACAAATTTTTGAACTTGTAGTAGATGATACTTGATGTTAATACTGTTTTTTCAAATATTAATTCATTCATTAAATTAATTAATTAATTAATTAATTAATTATTGTTCAAGAAATATATTTCAGTCGATATTATTCCACAAGACGGCAGCACCATGGAATAAAACAGCTTTTGTGTTAAATTTGCGATGAAGATTTAACTTAACCTGATTAATCATGCTAGTTAGACGTCAGCATTCCTTTTACACACTGATTTTAAGATAAATTCTTACCTAATGTATTCAATTTTTATTAAAAAATGTTATTGCAAATTTAATGTGGTTAAAAAGTTTTTAAAGTTAATTTAAGAGGTGTTTTGCCCTTTAATATTGTGATTTTGTCATATGTATATATTCATATTTATATTAATTGTAATTATTTAATAAAAAGTAACTAAAAAATAAAATTTTTCTTTGTCGTCCAAAGTAGGAATTTTATTTTTTTATATTACGTGTTAACATATAATACTGGATTCAATCTTAATAAAGAACATTCATTTAGAAAAAGTGCATTTTCATTTTTTGTGCATACCACTTTAACATAACAAATGCAGTATATTAAAAAAATTTTAAATATCAAGAATGAATTTTACTTAAATGTAGTAACTATATAAATGTATAATCAACTAAAAGTAGAATATATTTTAATTCTAACCTAATGTGGTATTATATTCCATTACAGTGAGATTAATATATTTTAATTCCACTATAAGTAATTAAATAACTATTAATGGGGTAAAATAAAAAAGATCCCATTGTAAACAATAACTGATATTACTTAAAGTAATAGAAAGTCGAACACTTTATTAATTAAATTTTTAGCAATATGTTACTTATTTAGCATTATATTAAGTAATTTATTTCTATTTATCCTTCTTTTAATCAATTACAGCCGAAGCGATAGCCAAATGGATGGAGCTATATTTTAGCTTATATGCTTAACGAGTGTGGTTTGAAAATGTGAAGAGGTATTATCTCTTGAATGTGGTTCAAAATTACGAGGTTTGTTTGTTTCTCAGAGACGCTAATAAAAAATTAAAAAGTATTTTATTACTTAACATTGTGATTCTTTCATATGTGTGTATATACATATTTAAATTAATTGTAATTCTTTAATAAGAAGTAACTAAAATGAAATTTTCTTTGTTGGAAGAATTGACTTTTTAATTTTTTTTTTTATATTACTTGTTTTTAATCTCAAGCCAGTTTCACATCCAATGTAATAAAAGTTATATAAAATGTAAACTTATAAGAATAGTTAAAATTTGGTGTCATGGGTTATTTATATATGCATATAAAAATTGAAACAAATCTTTCTTATTAGATCTATAATGATTCCATGTTATATAAATTTGTTTTTTACAACTGAAAAAAAGCTCTATATCTTTTTATTCCATTGAAAATTCAAAACATTCGGCAAAATATTCTTATTTCCAACACATCTCAGTTTTCAGGAAAATAATGTCAAATTCCGACTTACACAAGTAAGACATTTTCGAAAACTTGGCATTATTTTCAAATGTATTCCGTGTTTATAAAAATATAGGAAATAATACAAATTCTTTTTTGGGGGGATTCAACCGTCTATTCAGTGCAACGAAAAGAGTGTATCACAAACGGTAAATATGAGAGCATCGTTGAAATCCAAAAAACATCCATAAAATCAAATGAAACCAGCAAATTTGATCCATAAATTCTCACTCTTTGGCCCCAAAGCAATATGTTTAGTACTCTCAAACACAAAAATGATCCCGTAAACTCCTTTTCCCACTGAAGCTACGGTATGTCCCCAAAAAACTTTGCGTCTGTCTCCCAAAAAATGAGATCCCGACATCTCATTTTGAACGGGCGTCACAATGGCTCGTGTCTCCATGGCAACTAAAACGGAGAACAGCATCACGAAACGTTTTATGGCTGCGATTACGGTGCTCCTCCGTAGCCGTAATTCACCTGATTACAGCTGAAATCGGCAAGTTCAATCGAGTATGGCCACGTGTGTGCGTGAGTGTGGGCTTTTATCAACTGCACGAATTCGAAAAGATGGTCTTTCTTTTGAAAATATAATAGTATTAATCTCGGAAGATAATAATCGAATGTATTGTAGATTCAGAACCCCTGATTAACTTCGTTCTTAATATGTGATCGGTAGATTCGTATGGCTTCGAGAAAGATCACGTAATCGAGGAAGTTCTTTTGCTTTCTAACCGAGGAAAAAACGTGTGTTTCTGCATAAAATATAATCTTCTAAATGTTTACTCAAGCATTGAGCACCTCCTTTTCCAGAGGGAAGACAGTTTATGAATTTCCTTTTTATGAAATACTCAGTTTTATTTTCAAAAATAAATGTTGGTACCTCTATTTTTCACACACACACAGTCCTTTATTAACTCCTTAAGGGAACACAGTACAATTTAATTGACAAAAATCAGTCAAAAATTCAAACTTAATTTTTTTAGCCTAAATTATTCCTTATAATTTCTCTCTCTCTCTCTCTCTATAACCTCACAAAATTTGAAAGCTCTAAATTTAAGAAACGCAGAATCATGATAGCTTTTACATTCGATTTTATTCACATCCCTATGGCACACACACAGACAAATCAAAACTTTATATAAACTTACTTATCTCAGAAAGATAAAATAACTAGTCTGTCTTCATTTAAAATGCTAAGGCTTTTTTTTCTATTGTGCCTAATGATTTGAATTTTTTCTCACATATTGCTATTAGTACATGTAACAAAAGTTGGTATGCATTTTTGAATCAAAGCAATACTTATATTTTTAAAAAATAATTAAACTCAGAATTTATACATTTTTTAAGGAATTTTCAATAAGCATTCATAAAAAGAAGTATTGTACGAATACCAATCATGTTATCGCAAAATCCATACCAAATTCTGTTATACATAGATTGACGTACTTGTAAATCAAATTTCATGTGCGTACGTAAATTTTTGTAGGAAGAGTAGAATTTTAAAATCACTTCACAAATTTTAAGTTTTTCTCCATAAAAAATTAAATGGCTAGCTTTTTATCAAATTTTGAGCACAAAATCTATTTTTCAATTCCTACTATTAGCTCACACAATCTATATATTTATTTATTTATCTTGGTGGAATTTTCAATCGTTAATAAAATACATTTTAAAGCGCTCACTTGAGCTGAAATTTTATATACGTGATTATTTTGGATTACAATACAATAATTTAATTATAATTAATAAAAATTAATTGATTAAAACTAATTATTTAAATAATTACAAATACACAGCCACATTGGCATCATTTTTGGGGACTTAGCGACCCTTTTGTAGACTTGTGTGTCAAAACTTGAAAAGGTTTTTTTCTCACGTTTTAAAGCATTCCGTTGAACCGAAATTTTATATACACGATTGTTTTGGATGATAATACGATACTTTAATGATAATTAATACAAATTAGTTACCACTTAATGTTGTGATTATGTCCTACGTATATACATATTTATATTAATTGTAACTATTTAATAAAGAGTAGCTAAAATAAAAATTTTCTTTGTTGATCTAAGTAAGAACTGGCTTAAAAAAAAATTTATATTATTTGTATGTAGTATACATACGTAGGAGACAACCAAAAAAATTTTGAAAATCCTTAAAGTAAAAATTTTTGCGTAAATTGTACCATGTCCTCTTAAGAAACTACTTAGTTTTATTTTCAAAAATAAATGTTGGTACTTCTCTTTTTCTCAGTTTTTTTATTAACTCCTTAGCGTGCACGATCGAGTTAATTCGAGCGGAGTCGTATTTTATGCAGCTGTAATGTTCACGCTCGATTAAAAGCGATCGCCGTCTGCACTCGTGAGGCTGACTGCGATCCATCGTCGTGATTTAGTAAAATGACAAAATTTATAGTAAATTTAGATTAAAATCATAAAAAAAAAACCATTCTTTAATTGGCTAGACATCAGCATTTGGAACGCATAAGTTTTGTATGCAAAAAAGTGAAGTGTAAAAAGATTAAGATTTGAAGCAAATTATTAAGAAGACTTACATACTCAAAGTTACCATAGCAATAAAAATATTTAAAAAATCGGCTAGATCAAAATCTTCCAGAATTCTACGACTAACGGAGAACGTCATTTTCCCAATTTTGTTCCACCAACATCAAAAAAAGAGGTTCCTACAAGATAATGCGCTGTGAGCTGTACTAAAAGCGATAGCAAAAGTTAAAGGAAAAGAAGTTCATTACAGGTGTAATAAATACAATGTGTGTGTGCTTGGTTATACACATTGCTTTCAAATATATCAAACAAATAAAAACTTTGTGAATATTTTTTTTTTCAAAAATAAATACTACTATTATTATTATTTTTATTTCTGTTGAAAAAGTATAAGTGAATATTTTTACTGATAAAAATATGTTTTTTTTCAAAATGGGAATATATCTAACAAAACTTGAGTGGTGCATAATTTGTTGTGGCGTAAGTAATTCTTTGACGATGGTAATTGCTTAAGACGGTTCATGTTTTACATTTGATTGGCATTGACGAGGAGTCTTGAAAGTTAACCCTGTTTCTTGTACATCTTGAAACACATAGGCAGATTAAAAACATAAAGCATGGACGACACTACACAGAACAAAAAAAACTACGACACTTCGCAATGCAGCTGGCTACATGATTAAAGACACAGACAGAAGAGAGAATAGGGCGGGATTTCCAATGATCTCGGTATTTATACCCAGCGGGACATCACATGATTTGGGGGGTGGATGGACGTAGTTCCAGAAGTCCCCGTTAGGGGCGTAACTAATTAAAAAAATTAAACGGTTGTCCTGAAGGACTGAACCATAAATAAATCAAGAGCTATTCAAGATTAAATTACTGGGAATTATTACATACATTATATATATATATATATATATTTATATATATATATATATTTGAAAGGAAATATAATAAAAATCGTTGTACATGCAAGATTGCGATATTTGGCTCTTATCTGCAACGTGGATCAAAAGCCAAAATGAAAATAAAAACTTTGATTAATTTTGTATCTGTGTTATTTTTGGTCAAAACAAGGTTTTAAATGTTATTTTCTTAAACAAAACAAAAAAATAAATTTTTTTCCTTTTTGCTGGTTTTTTTTTTTAAATAAGTGTGTTAAGGAATTAATTATTGAAAAACTCTCTGTAGAGAGAGATAATATCTGATTTTCGAGCTCTTTTTTTCAATCACTTTTACAAAATGTCCATTTATTTTTATCAAACATGAATTTAACAGTTTCAAAAATGAAACACATTGAAAATCATCTCATCATCCACTTCTATCCTTCTTGATGTACCGTGCTTATAAAATATTTTGAAAGAGAAATGTGACATAAATTCATTATCTACAATGCCAGTTCTAATTAAAGTAAACTCTATTCATCCCGTTGAAAATAATTCAAGTAACAATAAATTCTGTATTACTTCACATATGATTTTCCCTCTTTTTCTTGCGTCCTTGCGTGTGTATGTGTGATTGCGTGAGAACGCATGTGCGTGTGTGTACATTTCTCTTTATTTTGCCTTTTGAAGCGATTGGAACGAAACCTAATTATGTTTATTGTAATTATGATAAATTCTACACAATTAAATTTTAAAATTTCCTGAACAGATTATTTTTTTTTAAAAAAAGAATTTTAATGTGGATAAAAAAAAATTTTTTTTTAATGGTGATCTTATCTCACTGTGCCACCGGTCGCTTTTTTCCATACTTTAAAAAGTTCTTGAATATATGTCCTATATTTAAACTTTCCAACCGATTACGATTAACGTTAATGATACTTTTGAGACATTACACGATTTAATTTGATTAAATGAAATGTAGAGTAACACAAAATCTATAATATCCCATTTGCTTGCCTTATTTGTTGAACTTTTGCTTACCTGTTCCGTTGGCTTGTTTCCAACCCAAGATCCTTTGATCACAGCCCATATTATATTTTAAATCAGGGTCACGAGACGAGGGTGCAATCTGAGCTTGCACTCCCCTCTCGCGGTAGCTTAGTGGTCATTGTTGCGAACTCGTGGCCGCCGTTGTCGAGTTACGGGTTCGAACTCTAATGCCACTAAGGACCCACCCTATAGAGGGGACGATGCACGTTAAATCTTTCTAGGTTCAAAGTCATTCTGTTGCTGAGCTGTGTAAGTTAGGAAAGAAGGGTACTAGCTCAGGTGTCATCCTCGTCACCACTGAGGTTCAAAATTGCGAAATCAGTCTCCAGTAGCCCTCGTGTTGCTTCACAATGCAACGTGAATCAAATCAAATCTCATCAACGGCATGCAATGTCGGCCGGCGTTGAAAACAGACACTTTTCGAGGAGTCATCGCAGCCGTCTTGTTTTCTTTCAAGAATGAAAGAACAAGAAAAAAGCTTCGGGGTGGGATTTAAAATTTTTCGTGTTTACAATATAACCTTTATAGCTTATATATAAACGTGTAAACATCATCTATATACGAGGTAGGATTCAAAAGTTCCCGGGTTTGAGTGAGTTTGAGTGAATATTAACGTCGCACTGTTCAGCT
>BMAV01006366.1:157171-182171 GCA_019973955.1 Trichonephila inaurata madagascariensis
CGAGGTAGGATTCAAAAGTTCCCGGACTGAGCCTATAACGTGAAAAATTTTTGCAGTACAGTGACTACGATAACATTTCTGCATTCTTCCCCTTTTCCAAAAAGTATTTGTCGTAAATCAAATAGTCGGGGGCTTGCCTCGACGTCGTATTTCGCAAAAGGATGCATTTAGTAACTGGCGATTGAAAGATAAACTACAGAGATGACTACAATAAATGCTATAAACAAAACTTACGAAGAAGTTACCGATGTCTATTTTGCACATTTCCGCTAATGATTGTTTAATTGTTTATTCATCCCTCAAGACGCCCCATGAGGAGTGTGGGTGAAGGACCTCGTAATTATGAACCACAGTCAAGTGACAAGTGCGATATCTGAGATGTACCTACTCTCCAAACATCCGCGCCACCCCCAAAGTTAGCACTTCGAGCCTAGACGACCATGTTTGTTGCAGTTAAAAAGATACCTTACCAACCATATCTTGGCCTTGGTTATTTCTATCTGTGTGAGAATAAGAGATTTATATTAACATCACACTATAAAACTGCGTAAGGGCTATTGGCGACGGACCGTTTAATTTTGCACTAGGAACCCCCCATTTTACGAACTCTGACATTAATGCAAGACATCAATAAGGGAGAGCATGGTTAACAATAAACATTTACTTTATCCAGTATTATAAGGCCTGGCACCTTCAAGCTCGGAGCCACATTCGGCAGTACAGACTGGTATTTAAATAAAACAGTTTCTACTTACAGAAGAGTTCAGATGCCCTCTGGCGGTAACAAGGATTCATTAGGGAATTCTTAACACCCCTCTCCCAACTTTCACATCAAGGGGAGGACGTTTGAGCCTCGACAGATTTAACGTGCATCGGCACCCTCTACACGGTGGGTTGTTTCTATCCGTACCATGGCATCTAATCAAAAATAAACTGTTCCCATTTACGGTCAAAGTAAGTTCAAAAAATTAGACGCTGCTACACCAAACAATAATCCTAAGCACGTCGGAAGTCTTTGATCATCTTTTGGAACAATGATGCGATTTTCAGATGATCTATCACCGAGACAATACGTCTGTCTGCACGAGTCCATAAATTACGTTCGATCTCGCCTGGTACAATCGATACTGTCCAATTTCACGACAGCTCCTTATCCATTACAGCGTCATAATAGAACCCTTATTAAATGCATTACTCGACAACAGATGGCGGCCACACCCAGGATATCGCAACCTTATTCCTGGAAATATTAATAGAAAACGCCTCCGTTGAATTCCCATGACAGATCGTTACGATACCATTCCAGGTTTTATAATGGTACAAAAAAAATTCAATGTGCTCTGTTTATAGAGAAATGGATTTTTAGTCTCTTGTGTGAATTCTTTCCAAAAGTGAAGTATGCGCCGTAGTACTAACATTTCCAATGTTCTGGATGAGCAGCCGGAAAAATTTCTTAGAAAAAATTTCCAACCTTGGATGTGCAAGTGACAAATAAGAGGACGTCATAAGATATCTGTATAAATCTGAAATAAAATCTTTCTCGAAATATTAAAGTTCACATGTCCATTTAAATATTCTAGAAAAGAAATCGTTAGAAAACTTTTATTATCTTTAGGGGAGAGTATTTAAAAACTTTTTATTACAGTATATATGTACACCACGGGATTTTTTTAAACACTTCCTTATTCATAGAAACACTTCCCTTCGGTTCTAAATGGGCACCATAAATATATATACTGTATATTTCTGGAAATATATTTTTTTCACTTGTAAAGCTTTGTTAACTGTATCGACAGAAACAAGTTTAGGAATATTTAATAGATGGTTTAAAAATAGATTTTTTTTCCATTCACGGCGAATGTGAACAATCGGATTTTTTGTAGCTACTAAAGAATTCAGTTCTAGCTGTCATTCTTGAAATAATGTGACAACATAATCAATAAGAAATGTAGATACCTTTCACAAAAAAAAAATATTGTTTTTTGTATGTGAGTGTATATACGTGATATCGATACAACGAAAAATGACATTTTCTGACAAAAAAAATCTATAAAAGTAATGAGAACGTCTATCTAAAGAATCGAAGGATGTGCTTTCATTTTCCTTTCTTAGTCAGTTGAAATCATTTTTTTAGCTTTAGCGCGCATTCTGATAGGATACGACAAACGAAGAGAAATACTAAACAAAGGCTAAAAAAACTAACATTACTCAAACGCCATTTGTATCAAAAAAGCTTAAAAGTACAATAATCTTATCCATTTTTTTCTCTAAACAGTTTGCATTTGATTTTTTAAAGAACTCTATTGAAGTTTCTCAGTTATGTTGATTCATTTATCATAGCATACCATAACCTATACTCAAAAATTTATCATTTTATTACCTAGAGGTTATGTATTATATCGCCGACCCATTTCGCCAACTCAAAAAACATTGCCAAATACTGTTATCGTTTCTGCACATGCGCGAAAACAAATTACCATTTATTCTCCCTCTGTATCAGCCCACTTTTAAATTTATTGGCGAAGATTTAAAACAGGTAAATACGGTATTTGAACACAACACATGTACTTGAAATAAAGGAAGGACTCCGCTATTCTGGCGAGCAAAAAAACGCCGTAAATGCATTCAAAACTGTGACAAATGAATCTTTATATTGACAACACTACATAAATTCGCATTCGTATATAAATGCTGTCGTGTATATCCGAGATGTTTCTTATTCCACCATTTTGCTACACCCCATAGTCTTTCGAGTACTTACGTATGAGACCGCTTATTTACAAACACTCAATTGCATTCTCTTTCATAGAAAATAGATCCAAACTTCTAATTATTTTTCACAAGAAAATGGAAGAAAGAATACTACAAATTATAAACAACGTTATTATTTTCGAGTATGCACAATCAAGAATATTGTATTTGAACGCACACGAAAACGGTTTTCCACTATTATTTGCATTTCACGGCATTTGGCGACGTTTTGTTGATCTGACGAAAGGATTCACAGTGGTATAATATAAGTGCCTTCAGAGTTAAAAAGTCAGACTTTGAGGAAACTGTTACTGAACAAACGAATACAACGTCTGAACTTGTGTCATCCTTCAAAACTTGGAAGGAACTTGAGTGTTCCTTTAAAACATCACCACAAGTTCCAACAGATTTATCAGTCATAAGTCCATTATTTTTCTGATAATAGTTCCCGCCACCGCAGGTGGCCGCGGTAGCCTAGTGGTCAAGGTAACGGACTTGTAACCGGGGTTTCATGAGTTCGAGCCAAGTACCGCTGGAGAATCGCCGTGTAGGGGAGCGATGCACGTTAAATCTGTCGTAGAGCTCAAACCTCCTCTCGTTGGTGTGGTAGTTAGGTGGGAGGGTGCCAGCTCAGGTGTCGTCATCGACACTTTACCATGGTTCAAAATCACGAGGTCCGTCGCTAAAAGCCCTCGAGTAGCTGAACAAAGCGACGTTAATATTCACTCACTCATCCCGCACCTCACCATAGGAACATAATGATTTCCTATATTTCATGTGATGAGATTCATGCATCTATTCGTACAATTTACATCGATATCCCGTATTTACTCGAATCTAAGCCGCTATAAACTCTAGGGCTTACTCCGAATTTTCCAAATGTTTTTTTGAAGAAACACTGTCATCGATTCTAAGCCACATCGCCAAATCTCAACGCGTTTTTGAGAAAAAAAAGTTTTAAAGATTTGTCTAAATGGTTAATCTATAACCGATACACTTAAAAAAAAATTTTAAATGTTTGAATGATAAATAATAAGAAGCTATTAATTTATTTTACCAGTAGTAAAAACTTTCGAATACAGACATGAATCTATAACTACTCTAACCATCAGTATCATGTTTCGAAAATAATTCATCACTCCCCATCACTCCCACTGACTTCGGAATTGATGCCGTCATCACCATTTTTCTACACGATGTCATCTTACGTTCCCCACATCCAATGCATCAATTTCCCCCATCTAACAAATGTTTTTCCTTCGATTCCAAGCCGCACCTGATTTTCAGTAGCATTAACACGGAAAAAAATGGTGTGGCTTAGTTTCGAGTAAATACGGTAATACAAAATGTTAAAAAATGTTAACTAAATACGTCACAACATTTGCTGGAAACCTTCTGAATTTCGTTTGGAATGGGTAGAACCTCAAATTCTGAACAATCTTGTTCACGATCGTTACTATTCATCCAAAATTTTTCGAAAAGTCCGTATTATCGAACCAGCAGAAGTATTCGGCTGTATCGATTACGGATGAATCCGATGCATTTTCAAACATCCATAAATTGACACACACACACACAAATATGTTTATTAATCCACATCTCTATAGATGTAACATGCTCCCAATACTTCTGAAATAATTTCAAAATCTAGCACTCAACTTTCCATCGTGGATATTTGAAGTTCCCGTCGAGAGAGGCACAACTTATCTTCATATTTATTCGATCCTTCAGTGATTCATCCCTAAATGTTGACTACATGAATAAATTAAATAATCATCACAACAGCAAATGATGTAATACTTCTCACTCCTAAACAGTTCTGATTGACATGAGCGAGCATTTTTAATATCCTCTTTATCCAGAAATCAAAACACCATTACTATTTCAGAAGGGTGCCATTAACGAGATGACATCAGAAGCTGTAATATTCCACACAAGTTTAATGCTCCAGTGCGATAAAACTTTAACTAGAATCTTCATTCCGCTTCCCTTGAGACAAAGTAAAAGAATCGTAAAGATAACGGAACATTCGAATTCTGTGTGTTTGAGACATCATTCCCACTAATTTACATATATTCTTTATTATTACGTAAGGTTCTGTTGTGTTTGTGAAGAGAATTGTTTGAGACACACACACTCTGTGTGTGAGATTTTGAAAACTTCCAACTGATAATTAGAGAGAGAATAGCAGTTACCGATGAAGATTACCGTGTTTTGTTCTAATGATAGAAATGCTCGGCAGCATTAGAATGCTCTAATGTGGAATGTCATTTATGATTTATTATAGGATTGTATTTGGTAGATCCAGACATATCAATCCTGCTCAGCATGCCAGCCCCAAAAGTTCTTAAACAATTTACAAAACAATCCATCTCGTATGACATCTCGTAATTCATATGTCAAAGACCTTTTTCTAAAAGAATTTTTTCCTTTTTTTAGATCCACTGACATCATTTGTTTAAGATAAAGGAAAAAAATGGGATTTAGTGGAGCTAAATTTTGATGAGAAAATACGCATCCTTTCTTCACTTGAAATATCGAGTTATTTAACGCGGTTTAAAAGAATTTATATTAAATGCAAATAGTTAAAAATACAAAGTATAATTTTGAAGTTGTTGACGGTTTCTCTTATTTAGGTTCTGAAATTAACAATAGAAACGATTGTACTACTGAAATCCAAAAGAGAATTACTGTGGCTAATAGATGTCTTAATGGAATACGAAAATATACATGAAGTCGAATTTAATTCAACGAAAAGCAAAGGTTCTATTGCACGAAAGTCTTTTAAGATCAGTATTAACTTATGCATGCGAAACTTGGTCCATGTCTCGAACAGATGAGAACATGATAAGTATCTACGCGAAAGGAAGATTTTAAGATTTATTTTTGGAGGAATTCAGGAAAATGGAAAGGGGCGAAGAAGATTAAATCTCGAACTCTATCAATCATATAAAGAATCTGACATTGTTAACTTTGTAAAGCATTCGCCCGGGGGGTGATGCCTTACTTCTAAGTTATCTTCGTGACCTGGGGGTGTTGGAGTGAAGGAAGAACCGGGCGTTGCTATAATCTTAATATCTGTTTATTAAAAGATCTTAACTTAAACACTATACAATGATAATATTTATGTTTAAACTTAGCGGATCTGAGATGAGAAACACACAATACGTATTACCAAATAAGCGCAACCTAATCACTATATTTAACTTTACCACCTATTCATAATCTCAGTAAATACGCAGTTTCTGGTATTAACGAATGATCCTACCTTTATATCCTAGGTAGCAGCAAAACTCTCGTATCTTCAATGTAATTTCCTTATCTCGCGTGGAATGATATCCACCTTGCTTGAACGCACTTTCACGGATAGCTGACACTAGAATATCGGCTTACTTCAGCTTACACGCTTAAACTCCGAATAGCATAATCACTTCCCAAAAGGCCACCTCGCTTACGCTAAACTTCAGCTATTTAAAAGGTTCCTAATATGAATAGTCACGCTTTGCTTCTGGATTTGATTGGAAAAGATTTTCCTTTTTCAGCCCCAAAGAACCCAAGAGGAAAATTAATAGAAAGTGCGATGAGCCCGTCACAACTTCATCAAAATACAACGAAATAAATAGGCAGGTCACGTTGTCAGAATGAACGAAGACCACACCACTAAAAAAGTCTTCAATGCTCAGCAAATTGGTACACGAAGAAAGGGCAGGCCAAATCTTAGGTGGGTGGACGGCCTAGAAAAATATCTCCTAATTTTGAGAACTAAGAACTGGAGAACACTAGCAGGAAGAAGGCTGGCCTGGAAAAGGCTTCTTGAGAAGACCAAGGCCCACCCTGGGCTGTCGAGTCACTGAGGAAGGAAGTAAGTTAAAAATACCTTTTTCACCAGACTATTGCTAAATAAGTTTATAAGTAAGCAAAAGCACTAAATATTATGTTCATCTTCATAGTTTGGATAGGTGTATATATGTAATAATTTACGTTAATTTTCTCTCGAAGGATTTTGATTCATAATGGTCTTAAACCTTCCACGACTTCAAGTGATAATTAATTTCAAGTTTATCCGCGTAGTGGGAACAAACCATAACCTTATCTCACAAAAAACTAAGAGGTTAGCGTTTATAAATTAGGATGACGAAATCTTGCATCCCCCCACGTATACGGGCCAATCAGAAAAGCCTTTACCAGAAATCATATGATTTTAATAGCTTCCGGTTGGTCATGACTATTATGACGTTTTCGCGCCATACAGGTGAAAAGTCAGCTTCTTTTTGTGGATAGGATAACCGCGTTCCTATGCACACGAGCACTCCTAAATATTGCAAGATCCTGTCTTCTGTCATCTCCCCGGCAACCTTTGACCGTGAGAAATCCCCACTCCTCCCACGAGCCGGATGTAATTCGAGGATAAAAAGGCGGCCGCCTCCATTCCCAAGACCCAGGAGAGGGCAGAAGACAGTGAGAGAACGGGTCGGGGCTTCCTCCCTCTCACAAATATAATATTCTGAACCCTAATGAAATGACCAATATTTAATGACTTCCTTGTAAATGTTTTTTTCAATTAATAACTGCGACGTAATTAAACCAAAAACTTAAATTCAAAACTCTCACGCTACCATTATTTTTATCAAACTTCACACTGTAAGTAGACGAGATCTCAGGAGTGAACAATGAATGTTTTTTTTTTGTTTTACTGTCTTAAATATTGTTCGTCTCAATCCATTGTGTTTGTGATCTTCAATAAATGTAACTTTAAAACAGCAGCATGTTTCCTCATCAGTACATTCAACGCGACTGCAACAATGAAATTGATTCCAACCCAAAATGTCATATTACAAATTAAAAATGCTAAGTCAAGCCAAATCATTTCATATAAGTTTAAAAAATATTTTGATAGTCAAGTAATATAATCGTTATTAAATCATCGATTCTTTTCTTTGAGAAAAGTAAAAAAATCCTGCCGTGTTCATTTTACTTTTACATGATGTACAAATGTAAAACAGTGATAATCTTGTCGGAGAGCTTTTGTAGTATAATCCTTGGATAAAATTAGTATTACCATTTGCAATTCAAAAAGAAAAATATTACGATGTCGATGAATTAACTAATTAAATTAAGGAACACAGAACATTTTTATTTCGGGTGCCATTTTTTTAAAGAACTATTCAGAGAATTTTTTCTAAATATAAACAAATTTTTATTCGAAATCAATCGTCAATTCAAGAGATAAAAAGACAGAACTGTTAGAGATCCATCATTTAAATAATTCTATGTAAATATAATTGATCACATTAGAGAAATTTAATATTTTTAATTATCTTTTAACACAAAGCTTTTTCAAATATTAATTTTACTCTTTATAACTTTCATTATTTTATTTCGATTTTAATTCATTTAAGTGTATTTTTATAAAATACTGTTCCTAGTTTTTAAAAAAATGATTATTCGTAAAATTTTCCCGTTTTTGAAACCACGTGATAAATGTGACAGTAACCAAAAATTAAGAATTTTAATATATCGCCTTAACGCTGTCGTTTCCAATATCTTAAGTTGATTTTGGATACTTTCTGTAAACTAAATGTGCAGGGTAATGAATTGAATCGTATTGCACGAAGTTTTAAATACTATAATAAGACGACTATAATCCAAATATCTAATATTATTAGTACATTGCAATTCCTTTCTTAGTAACTTAATTTAACAATGCATATTTTTACAGTAATTTTGATTTAGGCTAAAATAGGCATTGTATTTATAATTATGAGATATTAAGATTGTGTGTGTGCATTATATTTACTTTTATACAAGAAAAGAGGAACTGTTAAAGCAGTTTCGAGGGATTAGAGAGTGTGTATAAGGCAGTTAAGTACATAAATGAGTGAAAACAAAAATGGCAAAAAATCACATCATTTATTCAATTAGGATGTTTATTATCATGCATCTGTTTAATGAATTATTTGAAAAAATTAATTTGTTATAATATTAATGTTTCTACAAAACAATATTACAAATTAATTACATATAAATATTCTTCGATGAGTAAAATAGAGACTTACCTCAATAAAGACAAGCACAATTACTTTAGATATGAAACTACAAAAAAAAATTTAAAATAAATGCTATACACATTCGCTTGTCGTAGTTATCTACATTTGTCTGACTTAAAGATCCATATCAAAACATGTGTCTACCATAGCCGAATAGTTATGGTCCTATTGTGAGTCAAATAAAATGTTCCAGTCCTGGTGCCAATGAAGACCCAGCGTGTAGAGAGGCTATAGCATGTTAAATCTTTTGAGGCTCAAAGTCCTCTCGCGTGGGAGTATTGTGGAAGTAAGGAGGGTGGAGTACCAGCAGGTGTCGCCCTGGTCACTTGGCCATGGATCAGAATTACAACTCAGTCACCTTCTAGTTGCTTCGAATTGCGACATTAATAAACTATCAATCCATCCGCATTTAGAAGGGTCGAAATTTTGAACAGGAGTAAAATAACGAGGGCGACACCTGAACTGGCTCACTCCTCTCTAAATCCACGCCAAATTGATTGATTGAATATTAACGTCGCACTTAACTACTCGAGGGCTTTTGGCGACGGACCATGTAATTGTGAACCATGGTCAAGTGACGTGGGCGACACCTGAGCTGGCACCCCCCTCTCCTAACTACCACACCACACCAACGGGAGGACATTTCAGCTCTCGACAGATTTAACGTGCATCGCTGCCCTACACGGCGGGTCTTTAGTGGTACTGGGCTCGAACTAGTGACATGCCTGCCATGGTCCGATACCTATATCACTCGGCTACCGCGGCCATCCACGCCAAAAGGAAGGTATGGACTAAATTCATGTGACGTCATCGTCATACGATAAAAGCAGTCATGTGTTTCCAGCTAATCAGTTCATGCGCTGAGCTCTTTGTAGAAACTTTCTCTTAAAAAATATACATTTGTGTACAATAATACTGCACATAGATATACAAAATGTATTTTGTTTAAAAGTGCATGCATAGAATAAGATGTTTTTTTTTAATTTTAAAATCTTTTTCTTTTTAAATTTCATATCATTTGAACATTTTTACCCAATTATAAAATTTGAAATTTTATCAAAGTCTTACAAATAGAACAACAAGTACAATGAGTTTGATGTCTGTTTTAATTCAATGGGGAACACGTATTTGTCTTTATCATGTATGTGATTGTCATGAATTGAGCCCATTTTGTTATGTAATCTCTTTGAGAAATAGATGGCGTTGTTTCAACAGTAGTATTATACAATTGTATCGCGCCGACAAAGGGGGTGAGTAATGAATAAGACACGAGAGAGAAGCGATAGAAAGAAAGTTAAAAGTGAACTTGTGAAGGTGTATGAGGAGAGTGACATAGTTTTGCTTAAGTGTGGTTGCGAAATACAGTTGCTATTTGTTGAGAAAACGTTGAAGTGTATTTAATATAGGTAGCGTTATAGGACAAGATTTTCATAACCAGATTTTTATATTTAAAAAATGTGCAATTTTACTATTTTTCTTTCATTTTTAAAAAAAAAATGCCTCTGCAACTATTTTTTTGCAGTTGAAAGCAGAATCAATGTCATCTAGACACAGTTTACATCATCGTCGTATCTACGCAACAAAACTATATCCCAAACAATAAATACACGATGTAGTGGCTTTACGAATGTCATTTGCATGCTAAAAGCCCATTTAAAACTTATGTCTAACGTAAATATTTATAGACACATACCAAATGAATTCTTTTAATTTATTTTAACAATGAACAAAACTCCGGGGGGCTTTCTGGCTCGCTTGCCAAATCTTTTTCTCTCATTCTGTCGTGCAAATAAACTTTTGTTTACTCTTCCTTGTTGGAAACAATATCAGTCCTTCCCTAAGCAATCAATAATGCGGAAAAACTCTTATTAGATTATTATTTTTCCTCCAGCCTTTTCGAAAAAAATGTGTTTCTTTTATTTGATATTAGTCCTTTCTGTTTACATACAGTTATTAATTAACAATGCAATCACATCATAAAAACTTAGTAGGATTTCTGAAATTTCTGAATTCCCTCAAGTATGTGAATGAATGAAACACAGACAAATTTTTGAAAAAAAGAAATAAAACTTTCACTTTCATAAGCTATTTCTCTGTTTTTACTTCAGAATATTTGTTGAATCAAGTACGTCAATCATTAGAACTGAAGGTACTTTTCCGTTGTAATGATGCTATGAATTTTCGTCGCCCAGTTGGCGCCTTTTGGTTTGTTTCTTTCCATGGGTTGAGTTGAGTTGAGTTTGGTGTTTTATGGCGCAAGAGCCAGCTTTGGCTATACTGCGCCAAACATTCATAGGTCTGTGGTCTGGACGGGAAAAGAAAAAATCGGATAACAAGATAGAGGGTCGAAAATAGAGAAGGATCACTGGGGTACCCCGGGGTCGTGACACCCGTGTTTACCAAAGATAGTAAACCCCTTGGGAAAAGAAAAAGATCACTAGGGTACCTTTCTTTCCATGGAACTAGGTTTTCTTGACTAAGAGGCGAAGTAAAAAGCTATCTATCTTTCAGAGAGAAATCGCCATAATTTTTTAAAAAGTACCTAGAGTATATGGTTATAATGGAAAAGTATCGAAGTCTTTTGCTAGTTAACTTGGATCGACTCAACTTTGATTTTATATAAGCATTTATAAACCTTTATCATATGCAAGCCACCAGCTTCACCCCCCCCCCCCAAAAAACAACTTTTACTTGGAGTTTCATGATAATTATACGACTATATATATTTTTTTTTAAATTATTGATATCCAAGTCTTTCTATTAAGACTGTTTTCGGCTAATGTTAGAGAATAGTACCCAAATTCGCGGAATATTTTTTCAGATATAAAAAAAAGTACTCACAAACATTAATATTATATTCTGGCTTCACTATCCTGTAGAGAATCAATTATTTTATGATACTTCTCCTTTTTATATTCGAGTTGACACGTTTTTATCTTTTATAAAATGTGTTTCGCATTTATTTTCCTATCCCGTAATGCTAAAGATGTCCCTTTATATGTTAAAAAGAAAATCTAATTATCTATGAAATATTTTGAAATTTTAAAAACACTATATTATAGACAAATGCACGAGTTACAATGTCACAAATTTTTATAAAAATTGAGGCAATTTTTCTGTTTGAAAATGTGCTCCGTATTAAGTTCACGCTCGTGTGTATATGACGAAAACCGCCATAAGCTTTCAGATGTATTGAAAAACATTTAATAGCTCTCGCCTCTTGATTTAAAATAGGATTTAAATTTCTAAAATGGAATATATATTTATCTTTTACGCCCCTGTACCCCCCCCCCTCTTGTCCGATTCCAGTCGAATTCCGCAAAACCCGTTCATAGTAGATTTCTGTTCGCCAAAAGAAACATGCTTGCCAAATTTCAAATCTGTTCATTAAATAGTTCAAAAACGGGCATTTTTATCTAATGCTCTCGCAATCCTCCCTTTCATATCGATTACGGCAAAATCTGTTCAGAGCAGATCTCTGCTTCAGAAAAGAAATACGCTCATCCTATTCTAAGTCCTCATGTCTAATAAGTCAAAATCGGGAATTTTTGCCAAGAACATCCCTGTAACCACCTCCCTTGGGAGTCGATTGTCGCCAATCCCTTTCGCAGCAGATCTCTATTCCATAAAAGAAACACTCTCGCCAAGTTTCAAGTCTGCATGTTTAATAGTTCAAAAACGGGAACTTTTATCTATAACACCCCCGCAGTCACCATTACCCGTTCTTGAGATTCGTTCTCCGCAAAACTCGTTTTAAAATGCTGCCAAATCAAAAGATGTCGCCAAATGCAGTAATCTTTTTGTAGAAATGAGCGGGGGGATGGCTCTCTACTACTGGCTCCTTATCATGGCATTTAGCAACTTCGGACATAACTCACAAACTCTACCTTAAGCAAGGAGGTTTTGGAAAAAAATTACTTCAAAATAAATTTGACAATTTTTTTCCTTTGTGTGTGTGTGGCGGAAATATGCTTATACGAATCCTTTGAATCATCAGCGAAGCTCCCTGCAAAATTTTGGAACGTACCATCAAAGATGCGTATTTAGGTAAGTAATATAAATATATATACAAACTGATATACAAACAATATGTACAAACTGATATATAAGACTATTGGCTGTGTTCATTTTTAACACGCCTTTATTAGCTTTTCCTGAATGTAACGGAATTTTTGAACTCGATTTTTACCCACTTTAATAGGTCAGATTAATTCGAAAGTTTCCACACTGATCAAGGACCGATGACAATAAAGTAATTTTATAATTTTGTTCCATTGTTCTGATCAGGATTATCAGATTTGCCGATTTTCCATTTCCAGATTTGGCGGTGGCCTAGTGGTCAAGGTCTCGAATCGTGGCTGGCATGTCATGAGTTCGAGCTCAGTACCGCTAAAGACCCACCGTGTAGGGGCGCGATGCACGTTAAATCTATCGAAAGCTCAAACGTCCTCCCATTGGTGGGGTGTGGTAGTTAGGAGAGAGGGGTGCCAGCTCAGGTGTCGTCCTCGTCACTTGACCATGGTTCAAAATGACGAGGTCCGTCGCCAAAAGCCCTCGTGTAGCTGAACAGTGCGACGTTAACATTCACTCACTCACTTACTTACTCACTCACTCACTCCAGATTTGGCGACTAATTCCTTATACCATTTCCAGATTTGACGACTAAAAGGTTAAGTTACAATCCTAAAGCGAAAACGCTCTCGGTTAATACAAATACAACGAAGAAAAAAAAGTGTTCTTTATGTAAAAAAGGGAAAAAGATGCGTCAGCAATATCTTACCACAATATTAACATTTGTCCAGTTTTTCTGAAAATGGAAATAAATGATAGTTTAAAAAAACTAAAAAAAGACACTTTTATAGTTAATCGAATTAAAAGTAAAAAATAATTCTTAATATAAGAATAAAATGATTAACAAGAAAATTAATGTCTTTGTAATAAAAGTGTGCGGGGGGTACTTTATGCTACATTTTTACACTAACTCTGTTTTGGAATAGAATTAGTAAGAAATTATAACAATTGATATCAAGTACCCCACGCTTTTACCACAATGACATTAATTTTCTCGTTAATCATTTTATTCTTGTATTAAGAATTATTTCTTACTTTTTAGTTCGACTGACTGTAAAAGTGTATTTTTTAGTTTTTTCAAACTATAATTTATTTGTTTTACTTTATGCATTTTTGCAAAATAGCTCTTTAGGCACAAATAAACATAGCTGTTAAAAAATAAACATCAACAGTTACATTTTAAAAACATTACTTCTATCTCTATCAAAGTATAATAAACTATCAAAATATATCAGCAGTATACTTCACTTTTACGAAATGAATTTTGCGTCTCATGAATCTTGCTGTTGTTTTCAGCTATCTAAAGAAAGGAATGCATTGAACACAGAACACATCATACAAAAGCATTTTTCATATTTTTAAAGAATAATCTCTCTTTAATTCCTCCGTCCAAATTCCATTTAATTTTATGTAATTTTTAAGAATAAGATGAAATGAAAAAATAGAGAAAATAGAAAATTGTTCTAAAAATATAAAGATATCAATCTAGCGCATTTAGAATGCCTAAGGCAGGGATGGCGAACCAGTGGCACGCGTGCCACTGATGGCACGTAACACAAAATTTTTGGCACGCCAACAATCAAAATGGTTTGCACTTTAGTCCAACATAACAAAGTTAGTTCTCTATGAATCACCTCACAAGGGATCTCATTCGCGCTTTCGACGCTAAACAGTATGTTTTCATAAAAACCATATTATTTCAAGAAACTACTTCTTCACCAACTTGAAAAAAAATACATCAATGATTTAGATAGCATGAGAAACCAGACGAAGAAAATGAGTTATAGAACAATTTATTTCCGTTGTTGATTCTTTAATCAAGAATTTTCAGCGAGATGTTCTCAGTTCAAGTAATGATCGGAAACGCTCAATTTTATTATGTACCCTGGTGTGACTTCATTTTGATATAAATTTGTCCCATTTCGACTGGTTGTAAATTGAAGAATTTGAAATGCAACTGATTGATTTCCTGTGTAGTTCAATATGGATTTAAAAATTTATTGAAACAAGGAAAAAGTTGGAATTTACATATAGTAAAAATGCCAGTAATGAAAGTTTAGAAACATGGATTACAGGCACATTTAACTTTTTGAAGGAGCTGACTCATGCTACTATAATCACATTGTCATCTACCTATGCCTGTAAATCATTCTTTTCAGTTATGAATAACATTAAAGAGTCATTTTGAAATCGTTTTTCAGATGACTCGGCGATTCAGCATGTGTATTTTACTAAAAGTAATCTTACGATCTTATTATAAGTTATTTGCCATCTAATTTGCAACAACAAAAGTCACACTAATGTTGCTTTATTCTGAATTACACGTATAACTAAAGCATTTACTACTTACTATGCAGTGCAAAATGTATTTTTTCATAGTGAGTAAATAGTTTTGAATTGTTAGTAATTAGTTTTTTATTATTTTCTCAATAATCATAAGTTAAAATTATTTGGCGGCACGTCTATACCTCATTAAACATTTTTTTAGAAAGAATGGCACTTTAGAAAGAAAGGTTCGCCACCGCTGGCCTAAGGTATCAAAAATAGATTTATCACTGCTTTTGTGCAGAATTAAGGATAAGAAATCATAAATCTCTTGTCAACATAAAATCACAACCGAAGAAAAATCTTAACATGTTTTAACTTGCCTTGTTTATCGATTATTCGTTTAAATTTAACTTTAGAAAGCATTCAGTCAAGTTTCGACAGATACATTCATGATTTACATATTAAAATAAAATGCAATAGGTTTAAAACAAAGGAATGAATAATTCATCTATAGGAAAATCGTTCATCATTCAAAGTCATGTTAAAAGGAAATTCATATGAGTATATATATATCCTATTTAACTCTATTTACAAAGAATAAGAAAAACAATTTGTCCCTTTGACTGTGATTTATTATTACGACTAAGAAAAAACTATCAAAATTTATTTGTCACAAGTCAAACTTTTGTTTATTTTATACGATGTGCATTTATACTTATTTATTACAGAGCAACAATGCAGCCCATTTGGGAGAAATTCCGATAGCGGATTGAAAATGATGAGATTCACGGAAATCTCTTGAGTTCCTTCTCCGCGTTATTCGTAATTTTAAAGCCGATGTATGATGCAAACTACGTGAATTTTCGACAACCTGCATTTAAATAAGTACTTCCAAGCCTTTAAAAATCATAATGAGCACTGACTTTTCATTTGCTTGATTTCAACGAAAAAATTTTACTAAAAGGAAGTATTAAACTTTTATTGCAAAATATACTATATATCTATTTAGGAGAAAAGGGCCTCATTCTCCACGAGATATCTGGAACTATTAGACCTATAGAATTAAAATTTGGCTGGTATGTTCCTTTTGTTGAGTAGAAATTCGCCAAGAATGGGTTTTACAGAAATCGACTCTAAAGGGATGTCGAAGGGGAGTCGTAGACAAAAAAAATCTCCCTCTCTTAAACTTCTAAACAAATTTGGCAAGTGCGTTTCTTTTATTGAATAGAGATCCGTAATGAACGAGTTATCGACTTCTGAGAAGGGTTGTTGAGGCATTCTTGATATAAACAAATCTAATTTAATCTAAAAAAATCTTTTGAACTATGAAATCTACAGGGGCTTGAATGTTCCTTTTGTTGAGCAGAGATCCGCTAAGAACCGATTTTGCGGAAATCCACCCCGAGAGATGGGATTATTGAGGTATACAAAATAAATATATACTTTTGCTATTGAAATTGGTCTTGTCCTTTTTAAATCAAGAGTGAGTGAGTGAATATTAACGTCGCACCGTTCAGCTACACGAGGGCTTTTGGCGATGGACCTCGTCATTTTGAACCATGCTCAAGTGACGAGAACGTCATCTGAAATGGCACCCCCTCTCCTAACTACCACACCAACGGGAGGATGTTTGAAATCTCGACAGATTTAACATGCATCGCTCCCCTACACGGCGGGTCTTTCATGATTCTGGGCTCGAACTCGTGACATGCCATACCTTGATTGCTAGGCTACCGCGACCACGCCTTTTTTAAACCAAGAGACGAGGGCTGTAAGAATGTTTTTTTTTCTGTACGATCGAAAAACCTGTGCTAAAGATTAGATATCAATAACTTAAAAAAGTAATCTATAGTCATGTAACATCATGAAATACCCAGCGAAACGGGCGGGTAACGGCTGAACGGATATAGTAATATTTAGTTGTTCAAAAACTAGTATAATTTAGATATTTTGCGAAATTACTCTCTTATAAATGCTGCCAATGGGTATATATATTTTCATATGCAGCTATTGAATATAGAATTTTTTGTTATTTGCATAAAAAAGCAACCATTAATTATAGTAAAATAACAATTAATTTTGTTGGTTGCATGCAACATAAAATAGGAAAATGTCTGGAAGGAGCTTTAAATGCCCCCACTCACATGAAAAGCCTAAAAGACCACTTCTCAAACGCACAATGTTTTATTCATATTTATTTATTAACTAAACATTTCTGTCTTTCTTGAGATTCAAAAAAGTGCTCTCTAAATGTCAAATGAAATAAAATAAAATTTAAAGTTTAATGTCGTTATACAAGTACAACGAGGAATACGTTTGAATTAAATTTTCAATTTAAATGACAAATTTCGTATTCAAATGTATTCAAGAAGAAAAATGGTCTCTGAATTTTAGAAGAAAATGCTTTGGTTAACAAAAAAATAATGGAAAATAGGCAGACATTTTCCTATAAAATGTCTTTTAAGGAGAGTTCCGCTAGTGATTTGTGCTATTTTTAAAGAGTAATCTAGAGAGGAATCTACCGAAAATTGATTTTCATGCAAACGGAAATTCGAAAACATTCCACAAAATTAGCTTGTTAAACAAAACAAATTTTTTTGTTGGGGAACAAAAAGTACCTCCAAATCTTCTTTTTTATGGTATTGCTATCATTTTGAAAAATGATAATGCAAACATCAATTTTCCTAAGAGAATTCTTTTTTTTTTACTTAATGGAGTAAAAAAAATTGTATCACTTTGCAGAAAAACATTGAAGAAAATTTGAAAAAACTGCTGTTTTAGCTTTTTGTAAAAAAAAAAAGTAAAGAAAAAAAACTAAATTCTTTTCATTTTTTGTTTTTTTAAAAAAAAATTCAAATTAAGCTCTATTATTCAAGTTCCAATATACGGTTTAATAGAAGAATTATGTTGTAAATATTTAGCAGTGAGGTTTTTATTAGGAAATAAATATTAATAATACAATTGTGTGTGTGTGAGTAATTTTAAAGACAATATCAGAAGTTGAATATCAAGAGAATCTCGTTTTCTTGACGATTTGTTTGATCGTTTATTAACATCGAACTTTGAAGCTACAATGGGATATTAATTTACAAGATATTAATTTCAAAGTTTGAATTGATTTTCTTCATTTATTGGGAAGTGTCCCAATACTTTTTCGAGAACGTTTTTTTAACTCGATTTCTTTTATTATCAATTTTAACCCTAATTTCGTTAATGTATGAGTTTTCTTCAAATTATTATTATTTGTATTTACCAAAATAACATCTGCTTCTTATTTTTGGTTTCATTTGTATGTTTAAGTAAAATATTACGATAAAAATCTATGAACTGGTAGTGTGTCCCAATACTTTTTTGAGTGACTGTAAATAAACAATGAGAATGGATGCATACATTTATAACAGAAATAAAAGGGAAAAAAACTTCCATATAAAACGTGGTTATATATATAATACGCCTCAAAATATTTAAACTTAATGATTTCGTTGATACTTTTAGCCTTTCTTAATTTCAGTAGTATCCGTGTATGAACATAGTTCTAAATTACTGCTCCGTTGATTTAAATTATTAAAAAATAATGTTTTACTATCCATTTTTATTTTAATATCCAATTATTAAATTTAAAAAAAATAGGAATTAAAAATATATAGATCTTTTACTATTCATTTTTAATGTATGGACACATTATGAATCTAATGTGTTTACTACCTCCAACAAATTTTAATTACTTCATAATAAAAATGCAATTAAAAACGATAGGGTAAAAAAAAATATTTCACTTAAGTAAAGGCTTTATCTAGTTAAATTTCTTCACTGATGCAAAAACTCTTTCCCTGAGAAGAATTTTTAAAATGTTTTAAAAAATAATGAACATATATATATAAATATTTCCGGAAAATTTGGTAAAGGAATTACGAACCTTGTGGAGTGACCTCCGCAGTATGACTAAATCTTAGAATTCTGACATTTACAAAGTGCGGTATAGAAGTCATTACGAGAATTACAAATTAAATATACAATTAAGATGTTTATTTACAGATTATATAGCTCAATGTATGATGATATTCATTGAATTGTATTCGTTCATCAATGACTGCTGTTAATAAAATAACATGCAGTCGTATGTACAATTGTTCTTTCTCCCTTAGTGATAAGGTTTTTAATTATAAAGAGATTGTCAATTAATAAAAATGTATCCGGCATACTAAAACAAAAGAGTTGCGAAGGTGAGTTATTGTAGCTACATGCATAGAGTTGTTAGTGAAAGACAAAAACAAACAAAGAGACGAAGAAAAAATAAAGGGATGAATAGAAAATTCCTTACTCATTGAAATAATTAAAATACATACGTAGTGCCTTTCTAAAAAAATGCACTCCTGGGAATTTAGTTGTATGCATAATGAAAGTCTCACTCAAACTATTTTAAAAGAAATATTTCTGTGCGGATGCGTTAGAGAGTTCTTTGTAATCTTTGATAAATCACAACCTCAAGAAAATTGATCTTTGTTTCGTCACACTTAATTACATATTCAAGATGTTGCTCATTAATCTTTTGAGTCGCATATTAAATGTTTAAAGGTGAATACTTAATACAAGTAAAGGTAGAAGAACATTTTTAGTTAACACTAATTTAAATTTTTATTGAATAAAAATCATTTAAATCTGAAATTTTATAGTTGTGAATAACCTTACCCAACATCAGTCCACGATTTGCATGACGACTTTTAATAAATGAGGTACATTAAATACAAAACTGATAATCATCGTTTTCGATCACACTCAGATCTATCATTTTTTTACCTGAAATAGTGAATTTATTTAAAGAAAAGTTTAATGAAATTTGACGTAGGAATGCCTTTAATTATAAATCAATACTAAATAAAATAAAGATATTAAAAAGATTGTGCTAAAGTCTACTTTTAAGCGGAACATGAAACATTCGAGCGCATTCAAATCTGCATAAATTAAAGTTAATATTAAATGCGTAAGAAGACCATTATTAGTTATGAATTTCTAGCATAGATCAAATGTTTATTTGGCTAAATTACCTTTTCCTAAAATTAAGTAATAAACTCAATTGAGCATTCAGTTAATTATATCTAACAATTATTACTTAATATTTATTCAATTCTTACAAAGAGTCCTAAATTGTGAAAAAGAAATTAAAAAGCCTTTTAATTCGATTTATTGATTAATTTTTTTTACTGACATCAAATTCTAAGGCAACACGAAGATTATTGACCACGGTCCTTGTAATTTTGAGCTTCGATATGAAGTGACGAAGACGACACTTGAGATGGCACTTCACTCTCCAAACTTTCACACCACGCCGACACGAGGACTTTGAGCCTCAACAGATTAAATGTTTGGAAATGCTTCTACACGGTGGAGCTTGAGTAGCACCAGGTCTCGAGCTCATGCCTCGACATTAGAGGCCACGAATTTATGAACGTAACCACTAGGCGTAAGAAAACAAAAAGAGTTTTAAAAAATGAAAATCTTAAAATCTAAATGTAAAAAATAAAAAAAATAAATAAAATTAAAATACTCTTTTCCAAACTACCACACCACACCAATGGAAGGACATTGAGCCAAGACAGTTTCAACCCTTAAATGCATATTATTGTCAACTGTCTATATACCAGCTCCAAAAACTGAGTGTGTACGTTTCCGAGAGAGAGAGAGAGAGAGCGCGCACATTGATACACTTTGACAATAAAGACATTATTTTTGGCACGTATGTTTTTTTTTTAATGTGGTGGGTGATGAAGTTCAGTGTGTGTTGCTTGTAGAGATGTTTTTTTTTCGAGATTCCTATAAAAGATTGATTTATGCAATTGAAAAAAAAATTACTTGTCATCTATTGTCAGGTAAACTATCACTGTTTAATGTTGCCTTTGAAAATTGTATTGAATAGATGCCAGATTATTGGGAAATAATGTTTGTTGCCAAATGTCTACATCAGTTCTCAAATTTTCAATATTTGCGACCCAATACTCAATCATAATTTTAATCGCACCCCCTTCATACAATATTGTGCGTGTATGTGAATTCAATAATACTATACTTTGACACGCTAAATCTACAATACGTCTTTAAGTTCTTAAGTATCGCCGGCGTATATAAACGTCTTGCTCAGCCAGTGCGTTAATTGCGCCCGACGTATTTATACGTCTTTCCGAAGTACGATCCTTTCTGTGAACTGCTATCCATAAAACTATTCCGGAGGCTTTTGATTACAATAAATTGACTCTGACAGTGTCTCCGAAGGATTTTTTTTTTATTTATTTTACTTTACTACGCCCCCCCCCCCCCAATACACCACATATACTCGCCTACGTGTTAAACGGTTGCATTGGGGAGCGAATCACGTAATTTTTAATCAATATTTAAAGGATAAATTATCAGCCGTACAAATTATCGTGATAAGTGTGTTATTTTTTTGCAGAAAATTTTCTATAGAATATAAGCCATGCAAATGCATTAGTACTGGTAAATTAATTATAAAACACATTGAGCAGTACTGATATATTTATAAGTGTATTATATCAATGTAAATGTGTATTTTATTTTTTGTTATGCCAGAATGTATTTTGTTTGTTTACTTTCACTGAAATAATATTTTAAATAATCGTTTGTTTTCGACTTTTCAATAAGTTCGCACCCTCCCCCCTCGTGGGGTTATCACGTCCCCTTAGAGTGAGCGCGCCCCACAGTTTGAAAAATACTGGTTTACATGCAACTTTTTCGATAATTTTTTTTACTTAACTTATGCCTTCATTCCTATAAAAAACTATTTTTTAAAACGCAAAACAAAAAATCATGCATGTAAGGGTCAACGTTCCCAGTCCTTCTATACGGCTCACTGGCACTAGAAGCTCGAACTCGTGACACGCCCGCTACGAGCTCGTGATGATGACCTCAAGGCTGCTATGGCTACTCAATAAAAACGAAATGTTTTTCATAATATCTGTACACCTACAAAAAATAAAGAGAAAAAAAAAGCAATTTCATGACTTCGATGTTCAAAATGACAACTATTTCTATTCCTAACGTTTCATGTTGAATTCATAATTTAATATACATCAACATATTTATCCATACACTTCGAATGATTCCATTCCGATGGAAATCGTCAGCAATCGTACATGTTGAATTCAATTCTATGCATAACAATGTTTCACGAGTTTTACAACCGTCTCTATATCCAAGACGATATGAAAGCGACTCGAACAGTTCGCTAGACGCAAGCGAAACGAAGATGAGAAAGTAAGGTTTCGTTCAAAAGGTACTTCCGCATCAGAAGATCTCAATCTTTCTACCGGAGAAACGAATGGGTCACGCAATTGTAGAGAACTGGCATCTGGTCTCTCAGCAGCTATTGCTACAAGAATAAATGGAGTTGCCGCTTACCAAAGACCTGACTGCAGATCAATCAATACTTGCACTGTCCCTCGTTTCTTGTTCTAAGTTAATGGTTTTTCAAATGGTGCCTGGTAGAGATGAAATTATTGGATCTATTCATTGATGAATCACAGTACAGTTTACAATGGTTACAACTCTTTTTTATTTATTATTTGCAAGATAAAGCTTTTAAAAATTGTCTATTTAGAAACTACGGTTAAGTTTTTTATTTAGTTGCATATATATCCATATATGAGCGAAAAAATAATTTCAATTTGCACACATAGATAGCGTTATATTTGTTTTGTTATTCTTTTGTTAGTGTTCTAGTTTTCTTTTTTTTTATCAAAATTATAATTTTTGCCAATGTTATAATTTGGTAGTTCACACTTTTAAGTTACTAAAGAAACTGATTTCGAATAATTTTGCTTACAACTTTTTAAATTTACGGTCTGTTTTAAAATGGAGGACAAAAATAAACATTTTCGTCATATTTTATTTCTTTATTGTCATAAAGGCAACTGGTTGATGCTCAAAAAGGGATATGAAACATTTATGGTGCAGATTGCTTAAAATAACGTACAGTTCTGAATGGATTTATGTAATTCTTTCCTAGAGATTTTTTACTAAGAGATGAAACATCCTGGTCAATCTTCTGACGTTGATAATGACGAAATGAAAGCTATAATTATATCGAATCTCCACATAACTATGCAGGTGAATGAAAAAACGTTATATGTATCACACAATAAGTGAAAATCATAAGATGTCCTGTTAAGAAGCTTGATATTTGGAAGCATGAAGCTTGATGTGTGAATTGTAAAATATTCGCTTTGCACAACGAATTAATGTTTGTCCCCCTCAGGGGGCTCACCTTCTTTAGGTGGGTACGAGTGTCACAATCCCGAGGTACTCTAGTGATCTTTTCCCAAGGGGTTTACTATCTTTGGTAAACACGGGTGTCACGACCCTGGGGTACCCCAGTGATCCTTCTCAATTTTTGACCCTCCATCTTGTCATCCAATTTCTTTTCTTCTTTTCCCGTCCAGACCACAGACCTATGAATGTTTGGCGCAGTATAGCCAAAACTGGCTCTTGCGCCATAAAACACCGGGCTCAACTCGGCTCAACTCAACTAATGTTTGTCATACGTAATACAATCCATCTTTTTTTTTAACTAATTAGCACTGAAAAATGGTTCGTCTACACCAGGGATGAGCAAACTTTTCCCGGGGTACGGGCTACTTCAAAGTTTTTCAAGATGTTGCGTTCTCACTCAGTGGCGTAGGTGAGGTGAGCGAAAGAAAGGTCTACAATATTCATAATAACGTAATAATAAATATGGAATATGTACTTACGTATGTAACTGTAATAAAAATAACATACACTTTTAAAACCACGTTTTAAGCAAAAACGCAAGAGATACAAACATAATAATAATAACCACAAATATAATAACATCAAATGATGCATTAAAAATAAATTACAGTAGGACCTCTATATAATGAAGTCGCTAAATCCCGGAAAAAAGTTCGTTATATGGAAAATTCGTTATATAGAGTTTCACCTTTTAATATACTTTATATAAACCCCATAAAACAAATTTTAAATTCATAAAAACTATATACTAAAATAAGTGAATATTCGAACCTTCTTTTAAATTAATATATGTTTATTTTATTATCTTACCCATCAAAAAAGAAAGAAAAAAACTGCAAGGAAAACAAGACAAAAGAATATCGAAGAATTCACTGTATCTTTAATATTAAGAAAATAATTTTATACTAAAATTAATGATTTTTAAGGACATTTTATAATTTAAAGCATACAAGTAATACTAAGCACATTATTTTATAATTAGATCACGGGGACAAGGGGCAACTCTTCTCAGGGTGTAAGAGGATATCGAAGATGTTTCTAATGAACTGGGCAATGGGTGGGTGGTTGCACTTCTTGGATGAAACGTCCATAACTCTATTGCTCTCGGCAATTAGGATCTAATAAAACCAGTTCAAGATTTATGACCACCATAAAATGTGTCAAAGAGAGAATAACTTGAAATTTTTTCAGTAATACTTTAAAAGAAAGAGAGACCAAAAATTGAATCACAAAAGAAAAAGTTCGTTATATAGAAAATGCACTTCGCTATAGAGAGGTTATTTTACGAAGAAAATCATGAAATGTTCAAGGTTCCAGAAAAAAGCTCACTCTATAGAAATATTCGCAATATAGAGGTTTTCTTTATATAGAGGTTCGATTGTATATTCGTCTATAGTTCTCGTAGTTATAGTCGGTAGAAGACTCGATATATAATTACTGATGGCTAATCTTCAGGCGGTCAATCAAAAGTCTCGGCAATCCACTCGTCGATCCCGATCGACTTAATTCACATCCCTGGTCAACACTTTCATCATAAAAGATCATATCCCAAGCGGGCTGCATCTTTAGCAACACGTATTCGG
>BMAV01006366.1:187171-207448 GCA_019973955.1 Trichonephila inaurata madagascariensis
GTGAACCAACTCTCCCACATTGTTTTAATATTTTACTCAAAAAAAAAATCACTTAAACCCCGAAAAAAAGTAAAGAGATCCGGGAAGTGAGAAAGAGATGGATTTCTCGCCAACACCCAATTCGTCGGAGTTCAAAGAAAACAAACATTGACTGACGACTGTTCTCGAGAAGTCTGGTTTCGCAGCTGTGGCGAGAAAAATCCTCGGATTTTCTTTTCTCTTTACCAATCAGATATTTCTTTTTCTCTCTCTCACCCCCTGTCTACCCTTTAATCAAGGTTAATTTCTTATCCATCTTATTGAGTGGAGTGGGGAGGGAGTTCTCCGCTTTGTTAGGAATCCATTCCGAAATTCCGAGAACAATTCCAGCTTCATTCTATTATTTCGTGAGGTAGAGGGGAAGTTAGTTGCCTGTTTCTAGTTTATTCCTCATAGAGTTCACTTATTTAGGGTCGAAATAGCCTTAGAGGTTTTTTGAACAAAGACACGTTCGCAATAGATAATGGCTCCTATGATAATTTTCAGAAAAAAATATATCTAAGATTGTGTGGCTTTTAAAACTGCATTCACGGACTTCTGAATAAAAATATCCTCCGAAACAAAAGAGTTGCTAATAATCAGTGAGTGGGTGTCTATTAACGTCTCACTGTAAAGTAACATGATGGCTATTGGCGACGGACCTCGTCATTTTGAACCATGGTCAAGGGATGAAGACAAAATTGACCTGTCATCCTCTCTCCTAACTACCTCACCACATCAACGGGTGAGCCTTGATCCACGACAGATTTAACGTGCCTCAGTCCCTCTACACGGAGGGTCTTCAGTGGCACAAAGGCTTGAACTTATGATACACTAACCACTATTACGTGACCATGATCGCAGCCTTTGGTATCTCTAAGCATTTCAAAACATGATTCTAAAAAGTTGATTTGATTTGCCGTCACGAGAAGACACTTGAGCTGGTAAACCACTTTTCTAATTGATACATAAGGTAAACGTTAGGAATTTGAACCTTGACATATTGAACGTGCATCAGTACCTCTACATTCAGTGGCCGCGGACCGGTATCGGTCCGTGGATCAGATACTACTAGTCCGCACAAGAAACATTAAATTATTTCCATTTTATTTACTGTGGTATATTTTTCTCGGTTTTGGGCTTCTTTTTATGAAGATTACTTTATATTCATTTTTGGTGTAGCTATATTTTATTCTGAAAGCACATTTATATATATATATATAAAATAAATTTGTATAATATTTCAAAAACCAGAAATAATAGATAATGAACATAACAAGAAATAACGTAATAAGAATATAAAAGCAAAACATGAAGATCGAAAAAATACTAAAAAGGAACTATAAAAAAGAACCTAGCGAGTCAGAATGCAATTTCGGACTTAGGACCGAATAAGTGGGTTAGACTAGTTTTAAGGCGCCAACCTTCCCCTTTTGCAACTCGGTAGGAAAACCAAATAAAATAAACAAAAATTTAAAGTATATAAAAAAATTCAAAGTATATATATAAAAAATAAATCAAAATTCAAAGTATACAAAAACTCACAGAGAGTATGATAAAACCACTGATTAATATTCTGAAACAAATTCTCCCCAATTTCTTAAAGCAGAAAAAATAAATAAATAAATAAAATTATTAAACGAAATCTTCCTACTTACAGATCCCTTTCCAAGAGAATCAAGAGTCTTGGGTATCTTTGAACATATCTTTTGAACTACCTTTTACACTAACTAGCATAGATAGATATCGAGATAGATGACAATCAATTTTGGTAGGCTTTGAATTGGTTGATTGTTTGATTGTCAAAAATGTAAATTTGCTAGGTTTTAATTTGGTTGGTTGTCAAAAATGTGTAAGATGTTTAAGATGTGTGTGGAAAAGATGTAAACTGTGATATGAGTGTTATGATATAATCTTCACAGCAAGACCACTAACATGCTGACTTTGAAATCCTATTGTTGTGTGGTGAATTTGGAATCAGAAGTAGCAAGATGACTAATATATTTGTGATGAATATAAGTTCTTAAGAAGTTAAAAGGGTATTCATGATCTAAACAACATTTAAAAAATTTTTTGATATTATTAAATTTATCAATTTTGTGGGTAGTTAAGTTATCATTTCTAAATAAAAATTTATATATATATATATATATATATATAAATACAATTAAAATAAAATTGTTAAATCAAAACAATCTAAAATATAAAAAATCAACGTTCTCCCCCTCAGCGGACCGCGGTAAAATTATCCAACGTTGACCGGTCCGCGGCGATAAAAAGGTTGGGAACACTGCTCTGCATGACGGGTCTTTAATAGAATTAGCATTAAAGCTCGAACTCACGACACACCAACCACGAGTTTGCGACTACCACCACTAGGCTATCGCGGTCTTTCATATCAAGATTAATTGGGATTATTAAAATACTTTATGAATATTTAGAGAATTAAAAAAAAAACTTTAAGGAATACTCGAACATGTCTTGTTATTCATATCAAAACAATTTTGTAACCAGAAGCATATTCAAAGCAATGTTTTATCAGTTAGAACCAGTGGTGTGACAGAGTATATTAGGGGCCCCCTCCGCAAAGTCAGATTTGGGGCCTCAAGACTGATATTATAAATGGAACGTGCTTGGCATCAGCCAGGCTTTAGGCCCCCAAGATGCAGGGGTTGTAGGGGTGCACATTACGCCACTGGTTAGATCCCACTGTGGTTAAACTACAAATAAAAGACATAAATGTCATAAATAAATTCCTACTTTTCTGGATATTTCTAAAATCGCATTCACGTATTTCGGAACAAATACTGCTTTCAAAAATGTATGATAATAATTAATATCAAGATTAGTTTCAACTGTCATTTTAAAGATATGCCAAACATTAAGAGCACTGAAAGATTTTAATTCATATAAAAGTATATTTGATCTCTGAAGCCCCTGATTCCAAGCCTAAAAATTCGAAACACTTATCAGTCAGAAGTCAGTTATTTTCCTAAATGATGTTATCAAAAGGATCGTTTCATTCTCATAAAAATGTTCTTTCAAAAATTTCTACGAAACTATTCGTAAGCTCCTAAATTATTTGAATATACCGAAAAATTCTGAATTATGTTGCAGATGACAGTTTACGATCGTTTTAATAATGAGACTTCAAAAATAAAGAAAAATTTAGCGAAATGTAATAATGAAACGTGACATTTGTGAGAAGAGGATTAAACCTTGTTCTTTATTTTATCGATTATAGTTTTTATTAAATTTGTCATGTGTCTCGCTATTATACTCTTATTTAAAAAATGGAAAGAAAGATAAATCTTGAACTAAATAACAGGCTAATCTATTTTTTTGTTAACAGACCTCCGATTTTAGAAAAACAAATATCTTTTTTCCCTCATTATATCAAAAGTTTAGCAGAAAGCGAATTTAAAACACTTTGTCATCATCCAGATAATCAGCTTCCTTCTTTCTTTTATTTGAATAGAAATATTATGTAAAAGAACAAATAAGGAGGATTTTAGCTAGCAATTAAAAAGTTTCAGTTAAATTACAATAAAATCCGGTGTATAAACGCACTTTTAACACAAAAAATACAATCGAAATTTACGGGTGTGCGTTATACCCCAGGTATAAAAAAAGAGAACTGTAAAAATAAATTTTTTTTCAATACCTTGGAATAATACGTAGAATAAATGACTTCAAAACATAAGAGCACTGCATATGTATATTTCAGGTTCCTTCGTAAAAAAAGGGGGTGCGCGTGTTATAAACGGCGAACATACCTAAAAATTAAAGAATGCAGCTCGAAAGTATAGGTGCGCGTTATAAGCCGGATTTACGGAAGTTTTAAATTTATCTCGTTCCGATGGATTTATTTTTTTATATAGAATTTCCATATTGAAAGAATTTAAAATCCACAAAACATGATAAAAAATTTTAAAATGTATAAAGTTGAATTAAAGAAAAATTTAAAATGCATTGTTCTTTTTATCAAAGAAAAAAGTGACAGAATTAAAAAAAATAATGCAAAAATTACATACAGAATAAGTGCTTAAATTATTCCTTTATTTAAAAATATCTTTTATGCTACCATAATTTTTCATTTATCTATTTCAATTTTTTATTTTACTTAAATAAAAATATATGTTTTCTAAGCAAATCTTAATTTCACATGAACTGTTTGTGTTGAACTATCTCTCATGGACAGTAATCCAAACTCATTCTTTTTAATTAGGTATTCTATTTATATAAATGTAAATTTACGCATACTTAAAAAGTAATAGTGTTTTGCTCTTGATTATAGCTATACACTCATTTTCTAATTGTATTTCATTAAGTTATTTAAGCATAATTTGTGTACATTTTGAATATCCCCAAAAAGTAAAATATTAAAATAATTTTTAATATTAAAATATTTAAATATCTCGTTAATATTAATATTTAATATTTTTAAATATTAAATTAGAAATGTCAATTATTAAAATACAGTGATACCCCGAACACATACGATGGGTGGGAACTGAGTGATAATCGCTTAAGTTGGGGTTTATAATTTCGTGTGTATAAATACATATTAATTAATTTTAGTTCAATCTGGAAACAAAAGAAACAATAATTTGGAAAAAAAATGCATGGAAATAATTTTTCTCCTCGCTTTGTCGAAAAAATATCGTTGAAAATATCGTTGAAATCTATATTTTCTAAAATTTGTAACCCTTCTTCAATTAAACTGGGACTTTCTGTCAAATTCCCAACGGTCAATCGATCTTTTGATTGAGCTGGATCTAAAGATTCAAGTTCTTCAATGTCTTTCTCATGCATTTCCATGAGCTCATCCATTGTCAACTCCTGATTGTGGAAATATCCAACAATTCTTGAACGTCCTCACTATCCACTTCTAAATTTATTTGCCTGGGAAGATCAATAGCTCCTTTAATCACATTACCAGTTTCGTCAGCTTCTGGCACTGATTCCGCTTGAGTTTCAGTGATGAAAAAAGAACACTGCGCTACACATCGAAATGTGTAGCGCTCAAACAAAAGACAAATCGACGAGATTTGAAAATCGCGTAACTCCGGCTTAACGTAAGTCGGGGTAACCAAGGTATCAATGCAATTTCAATCATTTTGATGGTGTAGTAATTTCTAAAATGAAACGTTTGTAAAATTAATATCCCTCTAAAGAGCTGCACGACATACGCTGTAAAGAATTCCATTCAACTCTGTTGAGAATGATACCCAACTCTCTTACTTACATATCCCGTCACCTGGGGATAGAGGAGTGATTTCATTTTGGTACCCTTGGTCTTGCTTTCCCTCCCCCCTTCCATTCCACGTGAAAGTCTACGTTGAAACCAAAGGTGAAATTCGCATCTCGAAGATATCTCGGTTAATAAGCTCACGTTCAAAGCCTGTGGCAAACACAAACGTCTTTTTTAATTAAACATTATGCTACGGAAAGTTTTGAACTTTATCTGCTTCTCTGCCGAAAGATTATTGTGGCCGGAAAGATCGCTTGTAGGCAAGAGAGAATATTCTTTCAATAATGTTAATAAACGAGTCACCTTGGAATCAAATTTGGTCGCCAAATGTCACCAAGTAGCTAAATTTGGCTACAAAAATAGATATATTTACTTAAGCCATGAATTTTCTAGTAAGATTATTTGACTAAAACACTTTTGAAATTACTATGTAGAAAACTCCTTCCAGTCTCTACAAGAACAATGCAGAGAAGCAATATTGAAGTCAAAATTTGACAGCGATTATGCGTTTCAATTTCGAAATTGTAGTTACGTATTGGTATCGCTCTGTTGAATATCTGTGTAATTTTTGTGTCCGTGCGTAGATTTATACGTGTGTGAAAGTGTTTTCAAAAGCAAGTGTTAAAAGAAAATCTACTGTAATTTCGAAAGGATACCAAAATAAATTATAGTATAAATCGTTTAACACGAAACTGAAGGGACTGAATTTTTTTTTTCGTGTAAAAGGGTATTGCAAGAAACATATATTCAACAAAATTAAGTTTATTAGAGTATATTTTAATTACATAATGCTCTGCCTCAAGCTTGCTCTTTTCAAATATTTCCGTATCTCTATTGCTCCATTTTTTATTGCCTTTTTTTTATTATTGTGGATAATATTGAGTTAGCTATATCAAAATCTTTACAGATTTCCATTTTCATCTTTTTTTATCAACAGCCTTCAGAAGCTTCATCTTTATTTTAAGAGAAATAGGTTCGTTTTTATTCTGAGCTTTTTGCTCGTAAAAAAACTTCTAAAATAGGGAAAAAAATGCAAAACAAACTCATTAATTTTTCTCCACACTGCGATATACTACTCTTCATGGAATTAAAAAGCCAACTGATGAGAGATGAAATGTTTTTGTAGCGAGTTTGTAGGAGTGCTGGTTGAAAGTAACGTTAGATAAACAAAATTGGCTGCGTAACAGGCTGTTTCAAAGGTATTTCAAAGCCAGGTAGCCTTTTTTCCTACGAAACACGTGGAACCACGTCTTTTTCATTTCACACCTCTCTTATATCTCGCGTCATAAGCGTTTTCATGTTAAATGTATTCCACTGAACTATTTACTCAAAATAACGCGCCTATTAACCGAGTGGACCTTTCCTGCAGTTAAAAGATGATGTCCACAATTATTTATAGAGTAATCTTACCTTGCACAATGCCCAAATTAAAGCGTTAATAAACTACGAACAAGATAAGAGTAACTGCCTGGCTTTATCAGAAATCAAAAATAATTATCTTCTACATAATATTAATCAACTCAGCAATAAACAGCCCATCCATTTTGCTCGTGCGACGAATCAAAGAAATCCCGGCACCCTAAAAATATGCAACCATAATTCTTCTTTATCTCTCCCGCCATGCAGATGATATTTTAATTGACCGCATTCACGTCCACAACACTGTGCAATGAAATCTATTTGCATACATAAGAATTGCAGCGGCAAAAATGGGAGCATAAAAAGGAGAGCTGCTTCAGATGGCTTAATTACACGTAACTCACCACTAATGTGGCCTTCGGTGACCTTAATTACGAACATATTAATTCATCGTTGGCCCGCTGAGAAGGGAGGGGAGATGGTTGTCATTAGCGTGCATCTCTGGAAGGTGGGAAACTTTTTCTTTTTTTCCGTGGAGCAAAAGGCTTAAAAGTATTTTTAATTATGGAATTCATTGAAGGGAGGGGTAGCTACAAATGAATGATTATTTATTTATGGGTTCAATTATTTTTATTAAAAATGCACAGTGGTTCACAAACTTATACAAGTCAATACATCCAGTAAAAACGAACGATTGCTCTGAAATCGTCGAAATTTGTATGTACGTCTTTTAAAGCAAGTAGAAAGCAGTTATGAAAAGATAAAATATTTCTTAACGATTACCTTTTAACCCACTTATTCCTAAGCACTCCATTAAGGAAACTATGGTTATGTTGGAATAACTTATAAGAGCTATTTTTTTATATGCATTTATTTTTTATCATTTCTTATTATTGGTTTATTTACTTATTAGTCATTATTCATATGTTATTATTTATTATTTTTTTCTAACACATAATTACATTGTGCACGTATCCTAAATTTAAACATCCAGCATAAATGGGTTAAATGAAGACAATGCGATTTTATGGTGTATTATCACAAAATATACTCAGAACTACTCTAAATTAAAAGTAAATGAATAACAATATAAGTTTGGATTTACACTTATATATTTCATTCAAAATGTATACATATATACTACTAGTTGTTAAAATTGCTACAACGTAAAGAAAGGATGATGCAAATGTTAAATTTTCATTTAAGGAAGAAGATACTAATATATGCAAGTGATTAGCATTTACGCGTAATCGAGCAATGCAGGAGGGAGAAAGGAATCTAAAACTCGCATAAAAAGTTACGTAGCGCTTTCACATTCAAAAATCACATTTCTATGTTGGCTGGTTTTCAGAAGATCGTATTATATCTCGTATAAGAGAAATCGCTTCCAATACATGTCGAAATTTACTAGCAGCAGGATCGTGACCTATAGAGGGTGCAGTTTATCATTCCGCGATATTGCTACTCGATTTAGTTGGAATCGACGAGTTCAAGAAGGTCAAACTGAACACATGAAAATCTTAAAGGTATCCGACTACGTTCGGAACCGTGATTTTAAAAAAGCGCATTAATGGATTATTTTCATGATATTTAGTGTCATTTAGATTAGAATACATGCATAAAATTGTTTAAAGGACATTTTGACAAAAAAAAATTTTTTTAATACACTATTTTGGCAAAAAAATAACTTGGAATAACCTTTTTTCAAAATGCTCTTTATAAAAAATGCTTCTATAATAATAATATTTAGAGAGAGAGAGAGAGTATACATAAAGTAAGAACTTCTCCAGAGAGTCTGAACTAAGAGTTTTGAAAAATTCAGATTATTTTTCAGAGTTACTAACCAACTGAAATAATTATCGGCGTTTTTTTCTTAAAATTCCTCCCCTCTGTTGTTAGTAAAATATGAATAAATCCATTTCTAAGATATATATTTCAAAATTCTAGTTGAGCCTCTGTACAGAAGACTGAGCTATATACAGGCAAAATATTATTATAATAGAAGCATTTTTATAAGGGGGGAATGTTTTGAAAATGGGTCATTCTAGTTCATTTTTCAAAATCCCTGTACTAAATAATTTTATTGTAATAATTTCTTGAAACATTTTAGATACGTTTAAATCAGTGACACTCAATTCATCACTATTTACCATTTATCGCTTTTGCAAAATCACGTTTCCGAACGTAGTCGGATACTTTAACAATTTCCTTCCACTAACGCCCAGAGGATACAAGTGTTAATAGGTCGGCCTTGCAGGATCGTACATCCACAGCACTGAGTTTAGACAACTTGTTTACAGCAGAAGTATCCGTAAGAAAAGTGCGACATCTAGAGTAGCACTGTCTGAACGGTGTCCATTATTGTAGCTTTCCTTGACACTAGAGGTCAGAGATGCACTGCGACAGTGGAAATCCAATGGCAATGGATACATGATAGGTACTACGTCGGTTTTTTTAGACTACCGGGTAGCAGACGAGAATGCAGCATCGTAAAGGACTTATTCGACTCTGGAGGCACCGAGAACACACGTGGCCTTCTTGCATTCGATATCGTCTTACAAGCCTTATACCTGGTGTGATGGTATTAGCAGCCATTGGGTACAACATTGTTGTCATTCGCGTCGTTGGTGATCTGAATAGTCATAGTTACATTTCTCAGATCTTAAGGCCAGTGGCAAGTCATCGGAAGGCGTCAACTTTCAACAAAATAACTTAAGACCTCATGTTTGCATCGTACCCTGGCCAATCTCGATATAGAGGGTGTTCAACTGTTAAGCAGCATGCTTTCCAAATCTCCCATACATTGAAAAGATCTGGTCATCAGTAACTGAAAAACTGGGTCGCCACCTGTCTCCGGCGATTACGATAGATGAAGTGTTGCATAAACTTGAAGCAGCATTCAGTGGCCTTGTATACCCACTAATGCAGGGATGGGCAACTAGCGTCTCGTAAAGAGTTTTTATGCGGCCCACCAAGGCAGTCAGAAAGTCCGCTTTAAACCAAGATTTCTTCCGCGTACGCGATCAAAGATGAGTCTTTTGTTTTTCACTATTAGGAAAACAAGTACCTGAAAGTGTTTTACTGATGCGAGGCCATTAAATTATATTTTCAATCTAAATAAACACAAGTTCAACTTTACTTAATCGCATCATGGCCAATGTTAAATCAACAAAATTCAACTAGAATTATTACTCCAAGATTAGACAAGCATTAATTTAAGTTATAATTAAATTTATTATTGCCCAATTAAATTTTACATTTACAAAAAAAGAAATTTATAATAGAAAACTTAGCTTTGAGAGGGAAGGTCCCGAGAGGAGCACGGCTGGCCGGTGTCAATGGGGTGGGGTGGGGGTGGTGGGGAGCCCCACACCTCTATACATTAGGTTTAGGGTGAAATTTGGATGACAAGAATCTATCGAAATTGGCACACGTCTCTTTAAATAGTGAACCGAATCGCCTGCAAATTCTTGGGCAGAACTCACTACTGTCTTCCAAGCTGAGTCTCTAATTGGGTATTCCCAATCGCGCAAAGCTACATTTTATAAGATTTATGAGATTTTCGTCCTCAACAAGGGACCCAAGATCTTGACAGACCCCTACCGAAGAATGTGACGACATCCGGTCAAGGAGGGCACATATAGAAATTACTATAAAAAGGGGGCCGTCCCGCCTCTCATCATTACTAAGAGATCATCTGTAGAGTTTAAAGGGATTTGCAGAGTTTATTTCATGATGGTAGATAATTTATCTTAAATACAATTTGCTATGTTATCCCATTACTACTGATATTGATATAGCACTTGAAGCCTTGAACTAAGTGACGTGAAGTCAAATCACAGAGTGAAGAAAATGTTTAATGCTATAACATTGACTTTTACAATTCTTTGTCAACAAAAAGTTTCCATGTATGAAGAAATTTTCGGGAAAATTGTTCTTTATACGGGAGTTGCATATATTTGTGAGCAAAGTTCTTCCGGAATGAATATCAACAAAAGTAAGAATCAATGCAGGTTGGCCGGCTGACTTTAATTTGCAGACTGTGATGAGAGAATGTCAACAAGAAATCTCCCTCCTGATTTCAAAATAATTGTAGAAAAGAATGATAGGGTATATTTGTCTCGTTAAATAAATTCTACAATTAAATGTGCTAGCGGCTGTAGACAATATGAAATTATCACAATAAATACAACAACAACAATCATTGAATTACAAATTATTTATTCGAAAGTAATTAACAAAATAATTAGATAATAAAGCTGTTATTTTTCTTAAAAAAATGGTATTAGTAGAATTTCAAACATTTTTTTTTAAATTATACATTAATGTAGTATTTCAGAAATATCCTGCTTTATTTGTAACACCTTTTTCTTAGTTATTATTTCCCTTTTTAAAATAGCTTTATTTATTATCAAAAGGCTTCTTTTTTTTTATCTATACAGAGGACGTGGTTGAATTTCCTAATTTGTTTGTTTACATTTTTCTATTGAAGTTTTATCCAGTTTCTTACTTTCAGGCATGCAAAAGTGATATAGTAATCGAAAGATAATAATGCAAAAAAATATAACTAAATAGATTAAATAATGATACTAAGGTCATTTTGTTTTGGTGCATCACGTCAGAAGCCCGGCGCTGCCTGGCACGGACGAGGAGAGAGGGGGGAGGTTAAAGGGAGTGGTAACAAGCGGAAACAGAGCTCTACAAATGCTGACTTGTTCAGTTTATCATTTCACTAAAACAATTCGGGAATTTGATCAAATCACTTATTTAACTCAATTTTATCAGTTATCAAAGATACGTTATTTTAACACAACTTCCGTGAATTGATCATCTCCCTTCGGGATTTGATGAAAGCCTTAATTTCATCATTTTACTGCGACATATCTATTATTTTTGCACTGAATGCAATTCTTTTAAGAAGTTCTGCCCTGCGGTATCCTTCGCTCCTACAATGTTGCCGCGAGCCAAAACAAGTCGTCCATCCCTGCCATAGTGGTCTATAAATTTAATCATATTTGCCTCCTGCTATGCTGTATGCCTACAATAAGTAAATTTTGTTATTTGCTTTTCTTCCTAGTGTTGCAATGGTAATGGAAAGCAGTGTATATAATTATGCCAATAATAAACAAGAATTCTCTCTCTCTCTTTTTACTTCTGATCGTGTACCTTAGAACGTGCCGGGTCGATGAGAAATCGCTTTTCATCCCATATAAACATACACAATTTCACATAAGCATTAACGCTATTGCAAAACCAACGCATTATGCACATTATACTATATGGAGTAATGCCTTTGTTTCATATTTGATATATCTCGTGTGATAATATCATTAGGCGCTAAAACAAAATAGTTCAGAATCAATAGTACATTCTGCAAGCTACTAATGTCCTTGAAATTCTTTTTACTTCTGAATTATTCTTTTTTCCAGTCATAAAATATTCCCTGTGGTTTGAGAAATGCATAAACAGCAAATGTAACTGGATGTTAATTCAATGGGCAGGCTGATCGGAATTAGTTTTTGTAATCTTGAGTACACTAAAAGAAATGAAGTTTATTTAGAGATTCCCCCCCCCACACACACACAAATGTACTGTTACTACAGGGAATTATGACGGATAATCGAATGACAGAACATTATTTAGAAATAAATTAAGTAATTAGATATAATTATGCAATAAATAATAGTGTCTAATGGAAAAAAGGAGCTTATCGATGAAATTATTTATTTAAAAAAAAATTAATCATAAATATGTAATAAGTAACCTCCAATATTTAATGTAATTTTAAACATTTAAACAAAACCACTAAAAAAGTGTTTGCATATTCCATAGTAAAGTAAGTGCATATACGCCTATGGTCTGAATTCATGTGACGTCATAGTCACATGAGGAATGCAATCATGTGTTTCCAATCAATCAGTTCATACGTTTTACTGTTGTAAACTTTTGTTTTAAGAAGTATATATATTTTTCAATAAAAATAACGCACATAATTTAACAAAATGCACTTGATTTAAATGTACACAAATAAAATAAGAATTTTTTTTTTTTAATTTTGGAAAAAAAATTTGGAGAACCTTAATATTTATAAATATTTTTACTCAATTATATATCAAATTTGAAATTTTTAATTGAATTTTTCAAATAGAACAAATACAAGTATGATGTCAACTATAAATTCAATGGAGAACATGGATTGCATGTGATTGTCATGAATTCAGTTCATTTCGTTACATTCGGATAACTACTTCTTTAAGCGTTGCTTTTTCATGTTTTAAAATATCAATTTATCATTCTTATTCCAAATTTCTATCTCTTTCTTTTTTTTTTAATATTAAAAGCATTACTCAGTTAGTTTAATCTATACAATTGTATCTCTTATGTACAATTATATGAAGAGTATCTCATGATATAAATTTTACTGTATATTATTTGAAACAGTACAAAGTCCACATGGGTTTAAAATAAACTTACCTTTATTTTTAATGAGCTCTAATTCATATAACTAATATGCTTATCGAATAACAAGCAAAAACTAAAACAGGTATTTTACCATTCTAGTGTAATAAATTCCAAAGATATTTAGTCTAAGGGTAAACTACACAAGACATTTTTTTAAACTGAGCAAGAACAAAAGAAGCTGATGTACGTTGAATTATACGGTCGGTTTAAGGTATCCGACTACGTTCGGAACCGTGATCTTAAAAAAGCGCATAAATGGATAATTTTCATGATATTTAGTGTCACTTAGATTAGAATACATGTATAAAATTGGTTTAAGGACATTTTGACAAAAAAAAATATTTAAAAACAATATTTTGGCAAAAAATGAACTTAGAATAACCTTTTTTCCAAAATGTTCTCCTTTTGTGAAAAATGCGTCTATTATAATAATATTTTGCCTGTATATATCTTAGACCTTTGTACAGAGGCTCAACTATGGTTTTTGAAAAATTCACATTATTTTCAGAGTTACTACCAATTGAAATATATAATTTTGGGTGTTTTTTTCTTAAAATTGCTCCCCTCTGTTGTCGTAAAACATGGATAACCCCACTTCTAAGTTATATATTTCAAAAATTCTAGTTGAGCCTCTGTAAGCCTCTAGTTAAGCCTCTGTAAATAAAAGCATTTTTCACAAAAGGAGAATATTTTGAAAATGGGTCATTCTATGTTCATTTTTTGTCAAAATATTGTACTTACAAATTTTTTTATTGTAATACTCTATTCTTAAAACAATTGTATATACATTTTCTTATCTAAGTTATACTAAATATCATAAATATTATCCATTTATACGCTTTTGCAAAATCACGGTTCCGAACATAGTCGGATACCTTAATGTGCAACTCATACCAAAGCCGTCATAATTCGATTCAAAATGTCACTTGTAGCTGAATCCCCATTTTCAATTTGCCACTTACAGCACTATCTGTTGGTACACTTTGGAATTTTTTTTTCTTATGCCATACCGTTTCTCCCTTCTGCAAGTATATTCAGTTCAAATACGATGTCATTCTGACCAGTGGTTCTTTTTTTTATAGCATTTTGAAAGTGGAACTTAAATTATAATCACCCTGTGCTTTTAGTTATAAATTACAATCTTTATTCTGTTTTGAGTAAAAACAAGTCATTCTTTACACCAAGCTTCTTTGGTCGTGTGTGGTTTTAATGTTGACGTAAAATCTAAGTTTTAGCGATTGATGTTATTTATACTCTTTCGAACCGAAATGGCAACTAGATGCAAAAGTGGCATCTAGATGTTACATTGCCTCGAAATATATATTACTTGACACAGGTTAAAACTGCTGGCCTAGAGTATTAAAAAAGATATATCACACCGACGCCCGCTGCGAGTGTCGACCAAAATAATGCTATAAAATGCACTGAGTGCTGAAACGGCGCTATAAGAAGCAACATTAACTTTCCTTATCAGGAACTCAACATCCGAGCCAAAACAAATCTTTTTCGAATAACCTGCAGCCAGAAATGATGCATTTTCACAGAAAATGTGGTTTTTTACTCCCTGCATTGGAACATAAAATGCTCAGTTATGCTTTTTACGTTTAGATGCCAAAGGTATTATCGATTAGTGAGAAAACCGGAAGCTCTGAGAATTATAAAAAAGAAAAAAAAGATCCAAAAATTCTGCATGACCGTTAATGATGTCCGCCTTTTTATAAATGTTACGAAGAATTACTAAAAAAAGGATGGCAACTGTGGTTACGCGCTGACGGATGAACTTTTAGCTACTAAGTGAAGGGTGAAAAAAAAATCGATTAATCGGTTGGAATTCTTTTTTTAAGGTTATGGAATGGAAGTTGATAGGAAAAATATACACTAGAAAAAAGTGGTAATTGAAACTTTTAGGCTTAAAAAATGGCTTCTTTTGAAAAAGTGATGGAAACTTTACGTAGGTTGATGAAACAATTCTTTAAAAACTTGCAAAAGGGAATTGAAATTTAGAAGATATTAACGACCGCAATTCTATTAGAAGAAAATGGAAAATTGTAATTTAAAAGAGTTTCCTTGTGAACCTTGAATATGTGTTAAAAAGATCAAGGAAAGTGAAAACTAGAAAAATTCGTTGCTAAAGAGTCAAGACATTTTTTTAGCCGTATGATGCATATTTTAATGCAATTTCAGAAGTACAATTTGCTTGTATACAGAGAATAAAAAGTTTTAAGAGTGAAAAGTTTTGAAAGAAAAACGTTAGTAACCTGAAATATATAAACGAAAATTTTTTTTAAAAAAATTTAATGATTCCTTTTTTACATTCAATCTTTTAAGTGTGAATCAATTCTTTGAAATATATATAATGAAACTCTTTAAATATTTTTGTTACTTCTTTTAAATGTTTAGGAATGAAAAAATTCGCTACCAAAGCTTTTTTTCCTTCAATAAATGTATTTCAAAGTTCCCATGTATTGATTCTTTTTTTTTTATTTTTATAGTATATTTTGCAATAAAACTAATATTTTACTTATGAATATTATAAAATTATTATGAGAAAATATACATATGAATAAATGCTTAGAAAGTTATTTTAGTTTAACAATAAAATTAAACATATTTCATCTTTTAAAGTTTTCTGTGTTCATTTAATTCTAAATAAAATGCCTTTTTTTTCTTGCATTTTAAACTCGCTATTATTATATTTTCCACAGTTACTAGTTTATGTATATAATACAGGATTGATTTTCAGTTATTTTAAAACATTTGTAATTTTATATCCCTTTATCAGAAAGCTAAACAAACAAAGACAAAATACATGATATTCATCTCTAAAACAAATAAATAATTACAAAAAATTTGTGTTAAGACAATTGAGCAGAGAGTGCACTAAGCCACAAACATATATATTCCAGAAAAACTAACTCGTTTTCAGTTGAAAACAAGTTTTATAAATCAATAAAAGCTTTGTTAATTTTAGTATCCACATGAATTACAACTTCCTTCCTTCCTTCCTCAGTGGTACAACAATCCATGGTTGGCCTTGGCCTTCTCAAGAAACCTTTTCCAGTCCAGCCTTCTTCCTGCTAATGTTCTTCGATTTTTATTTGTCAAAACTAGGAGACCTTTTTCTAGGCCATCAATCTATCTAAGATTTGGCCTGCCTTTTTTCCGTATGCCAATTGGTTGGGCATTGAAAACTTTTTTAGTGATTCGGTCTTCGTCCATTCTGACAACACGACCTTCCCCTTTAATTCATTATTTTAAATTACAACTAGCACACTTAAAAATTTAATATTCCAGAAATAATGTTCAATTCAAAGCATTATAGTGCATTAGACACTTAATCCCCATTTTTTATTGTGATTATAAAAACCTTAAATAAAAAAATCAGCTTTATATTTCCTTTCTTCTGTTCATTAGCTTTAAATTTCTATTATCTCTAAAAATTTAAAAATTAAGCTTTGAAAGATTTTATATCTGCACAGAAACTGGAAAATATCATGACTATGTTTTCATTGTTTACCTGGTACGACATCTACTATTAATTGATCTGGTGAATTCATTAAGAATATCTCTTTATATAATACAATTGTAACTTCGTAATGTTAACAAAGATAAAAATATAAGCATGGCATAAAAAATTTAGAAAACAAGTGAATTCATTGATATATATTTGTCAAAAATTACTGTATAATATTTTTAAAGTACCGTAAAATCCAGCACATATAATTGACACCTATACTTTCAAACTGTATTTTTTAATTCTTAGGTATATTCGTCATATACCACGCACCCCTTTTACGCAGAAATCTGAAATGTATGTATACAATGCTCTCATGTTTTAAAGTCATTTATTCGATGTGTTTTCCCAGCCTTTTAAAAATAATATATACTTCTACAACTATAACTCTTTAAATTCATAAGGCATGTCATTTCTTTTCAGTAAACAGTATTTCGATACATACAGAGGTCTTAATTCTTCTTATGTTCATCTCTGTCATTTATTTTTGAAGTTATCCTTTTTGTACTCAGCGTACGAGCACCCATAACTTTGGATTTTTGTGTGTGTGTGTGTGTGTGTGTGCTGAAGGTGCGCGTTTTTTGCCGGATTTTACGGCATGCAGAAAATGTGTGTTTACAAAGTCCCATAATTTCTAAAAATGGGGTGAATGTGAATAAGCTTTATGTATTATTTATTTTCAAATTTAAAGAATTGTTCTTTGTTTCTTCCAATTGAATAAAGGTAAGGATATAGGTATATATAAAGTGGCAAAAGGTTTAGTTTTGAATAGAAAAAGACTTTGATACCGAAGAATGGTAATTTTTTAATGTCGCTCTATAAAGCTGCACAAGGGCTATTGAGGACAGATCTCATCATTGTGAACCATGGTCAAAAGGACGATACCTGAGCGGCCCCCCCCCCATCCTAACTTTCACTCTAACGGAAGGACGTTTAGGGTTCGACAGATTTAACGTGCATCGACGGAGGGTCTTCAACGGAACAAAAAGTCTTCAGGAGAGAAAATAGTTAGAAAAAAATCAAAACAGAGTTACGTTCTCCCCCAATTACTTTATTTTTTTTTATCTTCTCTCTATTTCGATTGTTTTAGAAAAAAATTCCTGTTAAAACTCAAATTAAGATAGTACATAAAGCGATAGTTTTTTCCTCGAAAAAAAATACTTTTCATGCATGTTTTATCAAGTCATTCAAATCTTTCACTGGAATTTTTTACAAAATTTTCGATACTCACAAATACAGTATAATGTTATTGAAAATCTTTACATATTTTATCACGCTGAGTTGCACGTCAGAACACGTTTCACGTGAAGAACTAAAAAAGGATCTCTGTGCGTTCTCCCGACAGCTTGTTTCAATAACACAATGCCAAATTCGCCATTTTCCCTAGAACACCACCTATCGCCTCCAGACTGGCAGCGAGATTCTATGTAAACCGCACCGTCAGTGTCGATGAAAAGAAAGAATACACAGAACCTGGATTCCTTTCGCCTTATTTACAGAATGCAAAAGGTTTCTTTCTTTCTCGCTCTGCTTTTGTGCTCATTGTGTTCCCTTTCAGGATTCATTTATCAGCGAACAAACTTTCACAATGCACGAGAAACAAAGAATCTGAATGAGTAAACCTTAGCATTTCTGAAATGAAATGTGAATTTATTTTCCCTTTCTCTCTTTCCGAGAAAACTTAGATGTAATTTTTTTTTTTATCTTACTCGAACGAATTTCAAAAGCGTGTTCTTGATCATCCGTTATGCGAAAATGTTGCTTATTTGATTTGAATTTCGTTTTCAAAGTAAAATATTTTTTTTAAATTTGGAAAAATATGCTTATGAGCACAAAAAAGTATGACAAGTACTGCATTTTTCGTTGAAATAATGATATAAACGTCACACTCTAAAGACGGGGTGGGCATTACGTCTATCGCGATCGACCGGGAGAACGCCAAGACATTTTGATGTGGCTGCCTGAGGATTTTTGCAGTTAGTAATTATATGCGAAAATATTCAAGATTGGCTAAAGAGAGAGAGAGAGAGAGTATGCAGACTATATAAGTCTTCTACTGACTATAACAACAAAAATTAACTTTAGATAAAAATGTCTTAGTTTTTATGTATTTTGAATTGTTTGATAATAAATGCATCATTTGATATTATTATATTTGTGGCTATTATTATTATGTTTGTATTTTGCGTTTTGTGCCTTAAACGCGGTTTTAAAAGTATTGGTTATTTTTATTTTAGTTCTGTAAGTAAGTACATATTCCCTACTAATTATTAATTTATAATAAATATTGTAGACCTTTTCCTATTTTACACCACACCCACGACACTGGGCATTGGAGCAGACAAGAATTTTTTAAGGGCGGAGGCGGGGTCGAGAGTCGAGGGTCGAATGCCTACCATTCTCGTATCATACCCCAATACGCAGCCAAATAAATATTTTTAATATTTTGTAGATATTGTCGGGAACAAAAAACAGTAAAAAATAAAGGACTGAATAAATAATCAACATTATATAATAAAAATATATTAATAACAAGTACTTAATTGAGTTTTACCTACTATATACATGGGTTTTATAATCAACCGGGGAAAATAATTAAGGATTATGGGGGAGGTTCCGGACCAGTGGAACCCCCCTCCCCCCCACACACACACCTTCTGTGCGCCACTGACATTGGGCGGGCCGCAACAACTCGAAAAAATGAGAAGTATCCCTCACCCTTGAAAAGTCTGCCCACCCTTGCACTAAAGCAACACGAAGGCTATTGGCAACGGACCTCGTAATTTTGAGCCTCTCTCAAGTGAAGAGGACGACCCCTGAGCGGACGCACCCCTCTCCTAACTTTGACACCCCACTAGCCAAAGGACATTGAGCCTCGACAGATTTAACGTGCATCGGTCCCCTCTACACGGCAGGTCTTCGATATCCCCAGGACTCGAACCTTTGACACTCTGGCCACGAGTTCGTGATCATAAACACTACACTACAGCAGCCACGAGTTCGAACTCAAAAGCAAGTGTCAAGCACAAATACCATGTGGTTTTCATGTGACTGAAATTCAAAATTACGTTCATCGTAAATACCCCACCCCCTCCCCCATTATTCTAGAATGGCATCACTAAAACCAAATCATTATTAAAATCACGCAGCTCACTAAGTATTAAAAATTTAGCAGCAGATAAAATGATCTTTTAAAATAGCATTTAAAAATTTGAGAATTGTCTTAAATATGAATTTAAAGTGTTTTGTTTTGTAGAATTTTTTTTTAATTCCTTACAAAATTTTTTTAAAAAACGTAAAAAAAAATTCTACATTACAGAATAGTTTTATTTACATCAAACAACTCATACTCAAACTAATCTAAAATTCGAACACTGCCTTCAAAAGTCAGACTTCTATAAAGCTTTTTGAAAGTTTCAAATTTTTCCAGACATTCCATTTATTTTTTGTAGACATAGCTATTTTTGTAAGGAAGATATTTTTGTGGAAATCTTTGATTACACAAGAGACAAAAAAAATCTTATGCAGACATGACGTGACTTTTATAAGTACGATTTTTCTGAGTAAACTTGTTTAACAACATTTTTAACTTCACATTTTACCGACGCATCATGAATTGGAATTTCTAAAGCGATTATAAAGCTCCCGAGCAGTTTAAGAACGACACACA
>BMAV01006366.1:210448-241721 GCA_019973955.1 Trichonephila inaurata madagascariensis
TTGCGTAGATCTGTGAAACAGCATGAGGTTTCTATGAGTCTAGTGACATCAAAACTCAAACGCACGTTTTGATAGTGACAACATTTGATGTGGGTTCACAATCATAAGCACTCGACTACTCCTCGATGCACTCTATCAGGGATGGCGAACCTTTTTGAGACGTGGGTCAAATTTTGTTCATACTTTTTATAATACTAGCGCGTGGGTCACTAATGCCATTTGCACCAGAGTTAGGTTTAAAAATTTTTAACTGAGTATTTTTAAAACTAAACATCTTTAAATTCATTTGGCTTATAATGGGTGAAAAAGGGCATTATGGAAGTCTCTTTCTACAAACATAACTGACAAAAGTGCATTTTATCCGAAGAAAGTGCTTTAAATATGAATTTTTACTTTGGTTTTCGATCATTTTTCAACAAACAAAATGTGAGCAAACTTATACACTTTGATTTTTGTAAGCACTTTTGCTTTATTTCAAATACTACATATTTTCATATGCATTTGTTATCGTTTGCGTAGCTTTGGAACCAGGCGTGTAGCTGCCGCCATATCAATGATACGGGGCCCCCAAGATTCAGGGACCCTAAAATGTGTCAGAAGAGATCGCAAAATAATGAGAGCCCACTTAAAAGGGCTACGCCAGTGTTTGGAACTGTAATGATCAGACTGAAGGCTATAGACAACATTTAAATTGCTTTTGTGTCAATGGGTTTGAAAAAATTCTAATGGAATATAAATAGTCCATACAAATTAGAAAATTTAAATAAACCCGCGTAAACAAACAAGTGGTTGCCTAGCAATCGTGGGTCAGTTAAAAAGCTTGCATGGGTCAGTGTCTGACCCACGGGTCATAGGTTCGCCATCACTGCACTATATCATCGGAAATGAGTTTTTGTCAACGTCGCTCTATAAAGAGAGCAAGACGAGGGCTATTGGCAACAAACCTCCTAATTTTGAGCTGAACTCAGTGGCGCAACAGCCTATGAGGGACAAGGCCTGCTGTCACAGTTTACGTGACCTTAGGCGCTGGGATGCATGTGCGGATGTTTCGGTCAAGTAGTCAATCGGACGCGAAACTCCCACTGTTCAGTTCCCAAACACAAGCTTGGTACTCATATATGGACCCACTGAAGGAATGTAAGGCTGAGTCGACCTTGCCCAGCTCGTGATTTGAAACCCGGACCTGTGGCGTGGAAGCGCGTAATTTTGAACCTTGGTCAAATGATCAGGATGTGACACCTGATCTGGAATACACCTCTTCTAACTACCACATCACACCAACGGAAGTACATTGAGCTTCGACAGGTTTAATATCCAGCGACCTTCACGGCGAATTTTCAGCGTTTTAGGCTCGAACTCATGACAAGTCGGTTACGAATCCGTGACCTTGACAACTGGGCTACCACGGCCATCCGTTGTAGCAGGAATATGCTGTTTCTAGGGGAAATTAAATTACGACATCCTATATATATTATACACCTTTTTCATGAATTACGATGCTTAAAGTTTGGAAGAAGCTTTCACGTTTAAATGACACCTGCTTTTTTTAATGCTGCATGGTAATTCTACTTTTAATCGTCTACTGTCGAAATATTTTTTTAAAAAGTTGGGGAGTTTTGTCAATGAGAAGATAAGGTGTTCCAATTCTGCGCGTAAAAAAATATGATTAATTAATAAAAATCGAGTTTCATAGCTGCAATAAAAGTGATAGGTCAGAAATGAGGAAACGGAAGTACGTCGCTATCAACTTCCGGCAGCGAAATGAAATCAAATTTTTGGCATTAAAGGAAAAAAGGATTTCATCAGATTTCTGCTAATGAAATTCCAGTAATTTTCTATATTATGAATCTAAATTTCTAGTTATACATCCAAAATATTCTGTGCAGGGGCGAGAAGACTTTTGTTACCTCTTGCAGTTCTTCAATAATTTTCTAGTTATTTACGAAGTACTCAATATTCTAATTGTTGATTTTAGGGGCCTTTTTTCTTCGATATATTTATTTATTTTATAACTGCATCGTTGATTTACTTTATTTTAGTGATAGTAATCAATAAAAGGAATTTTTAAAAGTTTATTTTCCCTAGTTTTTAAAGAGATTTTGATTCTTATATAGAACTGAGATGGAAAATTTAGTTACAAGAGGAAATAATTTTATATAGTGTGTTAAGCATATATCTAGTTTACAGGACTTTAAATGTGATTTCTAATACATGCATTTGGCATCAAATACAAAATCTGTTCTTGTTTTCCATTATTATCAGAACTAAAAACAATTATCCATTTCATAGCAGAAACAATGAACATACTCAATATTCATAAATTGATTCAATGCGTTAAAAAAATGACATAAGTTCTATCAGATTATAAGTGTATTCTAATTTTCCATAAAGCATAATCTGCTTTTAACCAGGAATGATTTTTATTAAGGTCGCACATAGAAGCAACACCAAGCTATTGACAATGGACCTTGAAATCTTGAACCTCGATCAAGGGACGTCACCCGAGCTGGTACCCCCTCTCTCCCAACTTCCACACCACCCCAACGGCAAGACTTTAAGACTCGACCTATTTAACGTCCATCGACCTCCCCCTCTACACGACGGGTCTTCAATTGCTTTGGAGCTCGAACGCATGACATGCTGGCCACGAGGCCGCGACCTTGACCACTAGGCTACCACGGTCTTACACCTGAAGTCCATGCCTACGTGATATTGATACTCCCCACATTTAACGTACATCGGCCTCCAGTGGCGTAACGTACACTCCAGCAACACGGTGATTGCGGGGGAGGGCAGAATTCGAGGGGACCCAAAGCCTAGTACATTTATTATGCAAGATCCGACTTAGCACCCCAGACCTGACTTCGCATGGGGCTTTAATAATCTCCGTTACACCACTGTTGATCCCTCCAAACATAAGATATTTTAGTAGCATCAGAACTCGAGCTCACGATTCGCTAATGTGTGAGTATTATATTACGTCACACTATAAAGCAATACTAGAGCTATTACCAACGGACCTCGTAATTTTGAACCTTGGTTAAGTGATGCTCTGAGCTTGCACTTCCCTCTCCAACTACCACACTACACCAACAGGAGAACATAGAGCCTCGACAGAGTTAACATCCAACGGCACCCTCTACATGGTGCATCTTCAGTGGCACCAGGACTCAAAACCGTGGCAATGGTGACCATAACCATTGGACTATTACGATCCACGATTCGCTAGATAAACGCCAACTACGAGTTTGCTACGGAAGCATCCCTATCCAAAAAAAAAATGGGGGCTGCGGTAGCCCAGTGGTCAAGGTATCGGATCATGGTAGGCATGTCATGAGTTTGAGCCCAGTACCACTAAAAAATCCGCCGTGTAGGGGAGCGATGCACGTTAAAACTGTCGAGAGCTTAAACATCCTCCCGTTGGTGTGGTAGCTGGAGAGGGGGTGCCAGTTCAGGTGTCGTCCTCGTCACTTGACCATGGTTCACAATGACGAGGTCCGTCACCAAAAGCCCTCGTGTGACGTTAATATTCCCTCGCCCCCCCCCCAAAAAAAGGGCATCAATGGAAGAAAAATTGAAACAAGTCTAAATCTTTTAAATCAAGTTCAACCAAAATTGAAAAATTACTTTAAGTTTAGTCAGCATAACTTTTTCACTCATTCATTCATCTTAAGGTATCCGACTACGTTCGGAACCTGGATTTTGCAAAAACTTACAGGCAAATAATTTTTTTTAAATATTTACTCACTTAGATGAGAATACATGTATAAAATTGTTTTAAAAATATTAATATAATAAATTATTTACATGCATTCTTTTGGCAAAAAAGGAATTTAGAATTACATATTTTCAGAACATTCTCCTTTTATGGAAAATGGTTCTATGACAATGATATACCTTGCTTATATATTGCTAAGGCTTCTTCAGGGAACCTGAACTAGAATTTCTGAAAAATTGACATTATTTTCAGAATTACTACCAATTGAAATAACTATCGGTGTTGTTGTTTTTTTTAATTTATCCACTCTAATGTATTAAAATATGCATAAATCCACTTCTAAGTAATATATTTCAAAAATTCTACTTGAGGTTCTGTGCAGAGGTCTAAGCTGTATAAAAGCAAAATATTATTATTATAAAAGCATTCCGTAAAAGGAAAATGTTTTAAAAATAGATAGTTCTATGTTAGTTATTTGCCAAAATATTGCATTTAAATAATATTTTATTGTAATAATATTCTTCAAACAATTTTATGCGTGTATTTTAATCTAAGTGACCCTAAATATTAAAAAAAATATTCGTTTGTACGCTTTTGCAAAATCGCAGTCTCGAACGCGTAGTCGGATACCTTAAAAAAAAATTTCAAAATATGTTTAACTAAATGCAACTATTGAACATTTATTAAATTTTGCTAACGCTTACATTAGAACATCTATATCTTATAAGTATAATAGAATATCTCTTATAATTGATAATTTCTCAAAAGGATAACTTTCCTTTCTATATATACGCAAGAAACATACGATTCTTAAATTTTATGTTTAAGTTAATACCTTCACTATTGTTTACACTGGTGTTAGACTTTATTATTACTAACTACATTCTCATCTGAGTCGCCTATGAATTTTAATACCCTCGGATGAACTTTAAGGTCCTCACAGATCTATATAACACTCAAACAGTTCTCCCGCTTCCATTCAATTCCGTTGATTAAAATCTAGTCCTCATTTCGCAATCCTCATGTGTTAAATGAGGCCACAAGGCAGCATTGGGTAGAATTACAGGACAGCTGAGATTTGTTGAGTTCTGTGTTTATTCAATGTTATACCAGAGCTATATAATGAAGCACTGGGAAACGGATCCATCACTCTGAATAACGACCAAGTGATGCCAACTGATACTTTGCCCTTCAGACTTTTACTTCATGGCTTCTGATGAATTTGATATCCAATTAGCATGCAGCGTGAGTCAATATTTTATGCAAACCTTCTCAATCGGACTCGAATGAGTGATTGAGTGAATATTAAAGTCACACTATAATCTTTTGGCGCCTGGCCTCGTCATTTTGAACCATGGTCAAGTGACGAGGACGCACCTGAGCTGGCATCCCTTCTCCTAACTTCCACATCACATCAATGGGAGGAAGTTTGAGCCTCGACAGATTTAAGGTGCCCCCCTCCCCTACACGGCGGGTCTTCAGCGGTACTAGGCTCGACCCTCAATCAGACTCGAACGAGACTTGATGGTTAAGAAAGTCGCAAATATTCCAACAGGTTTACGTCGACTTTAGCTTATCAACCAGAATAAAAAAAATCAACTTAATTGCTCCACTTAAGACTATCGGATAATGTAATGGAGACATCAACCAGCTGAAGCCTCAAGTGAATATTAACGTCGCACTGTTCAGATACACGAGGGATTTTGGCGACGGACCACGTAATTTTGAACCATGGTCAAGTGACGTGGACGACATCTGAGCTGGGTGTTGCAGCAACAGGAGGACGTTTCAGCTCATCGCTGCCCTACACGGCGGGTTTTTAGTGGTACTGGGCTCAAACTCGTGACAAAGCCAGCCACGATCAGATACCTATACCACTCGGCTACCGCGGTTACGAAAGAATTTGGAAAATAGGACCTAAATTATATTTTTCTCTTTTGTAAAATCTACGTAAGTTAACATTTATAAGTGCCGTATGGCAGGAGTATGCAATTATTTTAGTTCTTGGGCCACATTGTTGAAACGGAGGATACCGGAGGGCAGTACCTTTTTAAAATGTTTGCATTCATTAGTTAACTTTGCATCTCAGGAAAGGTTTAAATTGTACCATAAAGATCAATACATAAAAGTGAAATAAAATAAAGGGAGTTTTATTTAATTTATTGTGCTATTTTCATATCTATAGCTGCAAGCACATTTCATTTTTGAATCAGTTCATCAGTTCATTTTTGAATCAAATGTACCCTATCGCCCATTTCTACAATTTTTTTCAATTCCTACTATTAGCTCACACTCTCTCTATATTTATTTATTTATTTTGGTGGAATTTTCAGTCGCTAATAAAATACATTTTAAAGCGCGAGAGAGAATGTGATTTCTTTTTACTATACTATTTTATTGGAATAATTAAATTTAATTAATGAATAAATAGTAACAAACAAAAATAATAGTCCAACACCCTATATATAAAATCGCTTTCTATTTTATCACTTGATAGTGTGATTTTCTCATATGTATATACATATTTATATTAATTGTAATTATTTATTAAAAAGTAACTAAAATAAAATTTTTCTTAGTTGACCTAAGTAGAAATTGACTAAAAACAAAATTTTATACCACTTGCTTTTATTTTTCGCCAAGTCAAGGTTTCAAACTGTATTTTCTTAAATAAAAAAATGACTTTTTTAGTCGGTCTTTTCTTTAAAATAAGTATGTTTTAAGAGGTTTATTAACAAAATTCCTATAATAGATCTTAAATTATGGTATTTCCATGGAAATCTGCTAAGAAATTATGGATGTGCAACTACCCCCAAGCAATTAATTTTATTGATGCGCGACAATGTATATTTCGTTGTACTTTTTAACACCACATAACCCACACATCAATAACGTAAGTCTTGAGATATTATACAAAAGAGGGGGAAAAGTACTCCAGGCACCCACTGTAAAAATATCTTTCAAAATTCATCTTTTTTTTTTCTTTCTTTTTTCCCACCGTCCAAACAAAGAAGATTTTTCTTCGTAGCCGCTGGAGTTTTATTCGGCACCTAATAAAAACCGTATCGCAAACAATGTTCAGATCTTCAAGAAACAACTCAGCCAGCGGGGAGGTTGGAACGGTGATCTTCGAACGGTATCACCCTCAAATAGGGAAACGAAATGTAAACAAAAAAATGCGGTAAAAAAAATGGGTACTCAATATAAAATATGACCGTGCTTTTAATCTTTCATGCCTCGTACGTTTTTCTCTTTCCATTTCTGCAAGTCCGCTTTTCTTTGTTTATTTGGTACACATAGGAGAAGAGATATTATTCGAAATAAGGAATAATGGGTTCCGATTTTTTCTGTTTTTATTTTCCCCCTCGATTCATTCTCATTTTTTCTTGTTAATTTCGCTTTTTTTTAAACTCAAAAACCTTGTGAGTGCATATTTTACCAATGCATTATCTTTACAGCCGTGACACAAAAATCTTTTTTTGAATGAACATCACTGGCACATTATGTATGCAATTTTAAAAAAATATGAATAGATACTCATAATTTAATTTACACAGTAAATTACAAAAAATGAACAAATTAAACAATACCTTTTTTACCCATTTTTCAATTCCTACACACACACTAATGGCTCACACTCTTTCTATATATTTATTTATTTTTTTATTTATCTTGGTAAAATTTTTTTTCAATCGTTAATAAAATATATTTTAAAGCGCTCAATTGAGCTGAAAATTTATATACGTGATTATCTTAGATGACAATACAATAATTTAACTATAATTAATGAAATTAATGGATTAAAACTAATTATTCAAAGAATTACAAATACAGCCACGTTGGCATCAATTTTGGCGACTTGGCGACCCTTTTGGCAACTTGTGTCGAAAAACTAGAAAAGGTTTTTTTTTCTCACATTTTAAAGCGCTCATTTGAGCTGAAATTTTCTATACACTATTGTTTTGGGTAAAAATACGACAATTGAATTATAATTAATTAAAATTAATTGACTGAAACTAATTATTCAAAGAATTACAGATACAGCCATGTTGGTTTCATTTTTACCGATTTCTAACGCCATCTTAGATTCGTCTCTGTTGTTGTAACAATGTAACTGTTAAAACAAAGACACAAAAGTAGTTCAGCCACACTAGCCAAACCGGGTTTGCATTGTTACAACAATGCAGACAAATTATGCTCTTTTCTCAATTCCTACTATTAGTTCTCTCTCTAAGGACCCCTTTAATACCCTATATATAACCTGATTGCCAACTTGCTTTTTGCAAAACAGCTGCGTCTTTGCGTGAAATACGTTGTATCTTCGTTTTGCCAGTTGTGAATGACAGATGAAACAGTGCTTCGTTTGAGGTTATCCATGTTTTGTATCTACTCTTGCGTAATATTAAATACAGAGGTTAAGAACGTTTTCTTCGTTTTTCTGCGGTCTTAACCGACAGTTGAAGATAGACTGGATTATTCACTTTTTTATAACCAATTTTCTTTTTCTGACGACAAATTGTCGATTGCGATACCTGTAGTTTCATTGCTGAAGTTCTTTGAGGCAGAGGATTTTCTACAGCAATAAATCTTTTCAGCTACTTTTTTTCTTTTTCTTTAAGGACTTCCTTTCGTCCATAATTTTTTTCTGGATCTTTTGCTTTCCAGCCAAATTTTTTTTCTTTTCAAAATTTATATAGTAATCCATTAGCAAAATGCCTTTCCTGATTTTTAAATGCTTTATTTATAACAGAATTTGAGCAAACATCCTTGAAAAGCTTTAAAATTTCGTTTCGGGTTTGAGAATGTAATTTCGGAGCCATAATTTATTCCCGCTAACAAAAATAGTTAGATAGACAACTTGAATGTTTCATTTTTAAAATATAACTGGCACCAAAGCAATACAAATTTACCATTCATAGTTATATGCTTTTAAAATGGGGCACACTAATTTTAAATCGACCAGTAGAAGATCATACGAAGGCAGCAAATCTCGATCAAGTAACGAGGACAACACCTGAGCCGGCTCCCCCTCTCCAAACTACCACACCAAGCTAACGGAGAACGACATTGACCAGATTTAGCAAGCATCAGCCCCTCTATACGGTGGGTCTTCAGTGACGCTGGGGCTGGAACTCATCAAACGCCAACCATGAGTCTGCAGCGGCATCTTCTGCAAGGCGCAAACAAAGGACAGTAATAAAAACCCTTAACAACTAGCAGGGATTCCTTTTACCTCAGTCGTCTAAGGCATGCATGGCGTAACGGTGGACCTCTAGGTCAGTGGATCAAATAAACAACCCAGCCAAGGTCAACAGCTTCTCACGGAAAGTCCATGACCACTAGACAACCGCGGCCACAGGGGTCATGACGTGAAGGAGTGTTTATTTGTTTCACAGTGTGTGAAGCAACATGAGGGCTATTGGTGATAGGCCTCACAATTTTGAACCAAGGTCAAGTGACGATGACGACATCTGAGTTTACACCTCCCTCTCCGACCTTCTGCATAACACCAACGGGAAGATAGCGACGCACAATATGTTTAGTTCATGAGGCCACAATTTATTTCTTTTTGGCAATAAAGTTCGAATGCGAAGAAAAATAACGAAATTTACTTTCGGAGCGCCCATTTGTGACGTCTCTCGCGTCTTTCTGATTAACATAACTCCTATGTTCTTTGACGGCCACGATTAATGGCAAAACCTTTCCAACCCAATACCAAGAAGAGGAACGGATCGAATATGTAAATGAGATATACTATAAAAGGATAGCGTGGCAAACATAGCGATAGCATAATATAGCGTAGCAGGCTCAGAGGTTGTAGTGTGGAATCATTCTGATCAATAGCGTGATAAAGCTTAGTGTGAAATCTTGCTCATCAAGAATTAACAGTCCGATAGTTTTGGAAAGAATAGAAGCCTAGGATAAAGAAGTTGGAACCTTCGTTAATAAAGTTTATAGATACCATTATCTAGGTAAAGGAACCAGGACTGAGAAAGGTAATATTAGATATAAGTAATTAGATGCATAGGATTATTAACTATAATTGAGATAAAGGATTCAGTTGCGTGATCTGACTTAAATACGTGATTTAATTTGGGCTCGACTCTCACTCTAATTAATAATTGTCAAATTAGAACTTAAGTATTATAAGTTACTCTTAATAAAAGTTGTATTAAGAATTATGTCTCATCATTTTGATAATCCCACACCTCTAACTTACGCGGAACCGGCAAGACATGGTCATCCCAGGATGGCTATGTCTCACATTGTATTTTATTTTAATTAGCCTAGTAAAATCAATGCATTTAAATCAGTCTGAAAGAAATTGTAACGTCCATCCCTACTTTGGTAACTTCACAATTAGAAATATTTCGGAGGTTAAAATTTGCATCTAAAATAAGAACATATTTAACAGCATTTTCTAAATACATACAAATAGTGTGTGTTTAGTGTTGAAATATTCATTTACTAACGAAAAGAAATATTATAGATAGAATTCTTAGCAACAAACCGAAATATTCCAGCCTTTTACCATCTGTCCTTTGAAACGAAACAGTAAAAACCGCACAAAACATTGACCTTTCCCAAAGCCAATGCCCCGAATTCTTTTCTGGGCAAATAAAAGATATTTTTCCATTTCTTACCCAAAAGAAATCGTGACCGTTAAAGCAGCAAAATAAAGAGCAGGGGATTGCGCAGTCATCCCACCACCACCCCGTTTACATAAATAGTGACTTAATCTTCCCGATCCGTCTCTGCCAGGGTAAGAACTCTCCGGTGAATTTACCCGGATATACCCCCTACTCCTTTAATTTACACCGGAGACGACTCAGCGGTCCATTCAGTCAGCATAATGAGGGATGAAAGAAGAAGAAATGAAACTCTAGAGGTTTAAACTCGAAAAATATACTGTATTTCTTTTCCGTAAGTCTTGTTTAATTTATAGTATAATGTGAATTTTCGAAACGGGTTCCCTGGGTATCATGCTTAAATTTTTAAGACCTTTAGTTGTTGCTTTGAGGGTCTTCAAGTGAAAATGGTAATTTACTTGTTTAAGTTTTGCTTTTTAATTTCATTTATGAATAATTTATTTCGTTTTCCGACATGTCTTTGATCTTTCTCTGGTGTTTGATAATTATGTTGCCCAGTGAATATGATTACGTAATGATTTTGTGTACTGTATTGTTGTAATGTTTGTATTAAATATACATATGATTCTGACAAAATTATAATATAGCAAAATTAGGATTATATTATAAGAGTATTATAATGGTTTATATTACGATTGTGACATAAATTGTAACTATATAGTGATTATGACTACATTATGATTAAAACTAAATTGGGATTATAACAAAAATTTTAATCAATACTATACACATTACTTACATTTTTTTTTTTTTTTTTTACAAAATTGCTCATCTGTAATTAAATTCATTTCTAATCGTATATAGACATATTTACATATGGAAGCTAAGCAAATTCATGTTGGTAATCATACAAGAGTTTTTAAATAAATTTCTGCACATAAACTGATGTATTTGAAATAATTTTTTATCATATCTATTTACAAGTTTTTTTAACCAGCATTACAAACGATAGAAAAATGACGCAGTTTTTTTTAAGTAGAAAAGATTTTGCTTAAATAAATGTCCGCTTGTTAAATTACAAAATTTTTATGCATTACGAATACTTTATTTATATATCAATATTCAAAATAGCCGGTTGAGTGGCGTAGTTGTTTGGACGCTGGCCTTGCACGCCCAAGTATGTGGGTTCGACCCCGGCCGAAGTTAATGGATTTTCATAATGTAAAAAATCGAGAGCCTCCATGTCGTATGATCATACGGCATGATCATAGTCTAGCATCATTATCCCTAGAGTGCCTGTTTGGCTTGAATACTCTCTGCAAAATTAAATTTCTGGCACAATTTTGCATCGTCAGAGCTCAGATGCCTCCCTCTGGGGCGAAAACTGTGCGTCAAAATTACATTGTGGTGATTGGTATTCCACCTATTATGGTTCCACACTTAAGTGATACCAATTCCCGCATAAAGTACTAGGTCTGCTGATGGGTGGGGTGGGGGGAAATCCACCATTCCATTGGAAATAATATAAAGTTTGCAACTGACATAAAATGACATACAAGATACTATGGCAATTGGAGTGTACAAGGTTACGTATTAAATAGATCAGGTATCTGAACTAGAATCCTGATTCTATTGTAGACCTATTAATTTAATATCATAGGTTGTTTTCAGCTTGAATCATGTTAGTGCACTAATTATTTAAAAGAATTATTTCATCCATGTTACATTCTGAAGCAACAAGGTGGCTGAATGAATTTTTTTAACATCACACTATAAGACAACACGAGGGTTACTGACGATGGACCACATAATTTAAAACCATGGTCAAGTGACAAAAACGCACCTGAGCTGGTACACTCCTCTCCTAACTTCCACGTCACACCAACTGAAGGGGATTTAGCCAAGATGAATTTAGTATGCATCAAGACTCGAGTGAGTGAATAATATTAGCGGGGCACTATTCAGCTCCTCGAAGGCTTTTGGTGATGGATCTCATATTTTTGAATCATGGTCACGTGATGAGGACGACACCTCTGAGATGGTACACCCTTCTCCTAACTTCCACACCCCACCAACGGGAGGATGTTTGAGCCTCGACAGAGTTAACATGCATCGGCTTTCCTCTGCGCAGTGGTTCTTCGGCGGTACTAGGCTCGAACTCTTGACACGCAGGCCACGAGTTCGTTACCTTGACCACGAGGCAACCGCGGCCCCTTTGTTTCCGAGGAGAGGGCAGTTTGTAACTCTGAGCATCCTTTTGGGGTGGCCTTTGTTCCCTTGGGTCTTCCCGCCAATATTATCGCTTTGGGAAGTGTGACGTGAATAAACAATCAAAGATTATAACCGCTTTCACAATCAGATTTCTATTAAATATTTGTTTTCAGATGTTTTCTTACGGCATACATAGTTGCAGACGACTATTCAAGAGTCGTTCTTATCATTTAAGTGTTATATCCTCTTTGTTGCGCCACTGGTGCACCGTTATTTACTGTCTGAATGTAAGACACAGATTGTGCAATATTAATAAAGTAATTCCTTTCAAGTAATAATTTATGCAATGTAACATCTGTGAAGTAATATATCGCAAGAGAACACTGCAGTGCTCCACTGTAAACGAGGGTAGTTTTACGGCTAAATTGACGATTAAATAGCCCGTAAGTCATAACACAATGGCTCGATCCCACTAAATATTGACAGGGAAAATAATGTAATGTTATTCGTAAGACTTATTTATGCATCAGCGTACTTCACAAACCTTAAAGTTAAGTACCAGTTAATATAATCTTCCAGTTGTTTATTCAAAATATTAAAAAAGAAAATGATTGGTCATAGAGCCCCTGCAATAGTTCCTAGAAACTCACCTCCATTGTGAGTTAAAAGCAACAAAAAGAAGTAATCAAGCAATCGGTTACTTTACCATAAGACAATTACTATATTGAAGAATCTAATTCAATTGCTTCAAGAATATAGAAATATGACAAAATCTCCATTTCGATAAATAACCCTTACATTTGTGACATAACGATATTTAATCTAAAACAGTGTCTAATATTTTCTTACTTCAAGATTACAACATTGGAGTCATATTTTCTAAATGTACCTTAATTATATTAATAAAAAAAATTAAATGTTTTTTTTTATTTATTTATTTATTTGAACATATATTTTGTGTGCTTATAAAATAACAATTCCCATAAATAATTAAAAACAACCTTTTATGAACTAATTAAAAATAAAAGCAATCAGAATGTAATTGAATAGTATACTAACTATTACACTAGTAATTATAACATCGCAATACACGAGCTCGTACCCATGAGCCCCTGGTATTCGAACGTTACTTTTAGTAGAGGTTTAAATTATTAAGAAAGCTTATAACTAAATTCTAATTATGTGTTTGCACAAACCTTTTTGGGATAAAATATTTTTTACTGTGTTGCCACGTGCGAAAAGAATTAAGTAAAACATCCCTAAACTAATTGATTGAAACTCAGCCTTTGTTTCCTTCAGTGGGTCAATAAATGAGTACCAAGTATACTTGGGAACTGAATACTGGGGGTTTGGCGTCGAACTGACCACTTGACCGAAACATCTGCACATACACTCCAGCGCCTAAGGTCACATAAACTGAGATAGGCACAGTAGGTCATAGGCTGTTGCGCCACTGAGTTCAGTTCAAATTATTGAAATTAATTTCATTGAATTTTAATTGATATTTAAGCTCGAAATAAGGTAATTAGGTTCTTATAACAAAGTTTCATTTTAAACTTTTAAATATATAAAGGGTCTCAAAAATATAAATTTCTTTAATCCCTACTCACACTTTATGAGAAAAGTATCTAAATATAGAATATTTTTTACAGGAAAGAGAAATAAAAAAAAAATTTAAACGCAAATGTGCGTTTATTTTTTTAAAAAAAAGAAGTTATAACATATTGATAACTACTGGCTATTAAAGGAAAAGAAACTTTCATTCAGTATAATCAACATAAAAAAAGGACAGGAATAACTGTAATCTTAATATTTCGAATTAACATGCAACACATGAAAATTTATGCTTTCTGTTATAACGCCGTTGGATGTCTTAGATATCGATTTTAGAACAGAAGTCGTCAAAGCCATGCAACATATCCAATAAACACACACAATGCTCTTAATGTAGAATTCAGAAATAAACATTTTTATCCGTAAAATATAAAGCATAAAAAATGCATATCAAGTGATATAAAATACATTGATCAAACTGCATTTCACCACGTGCTTATCAGAAATAAAGCAACTGAAAGATGTGAAAGCAGGCATCAAACAAGTATAAAACATGTTCAAATTACCTAACCGTAACCAAAACTTCCATTTGTGTGCAGCAAAAGGAACCTCCTTTTACATGTCCCTACATTATGCATTCACAGAGGAGGGGGGTGCACATGCTACATAATAGTCGACCCCAGTTTAAACACGTTCTGCCTGTCAGACTATTCATGGGAATTATATAAATACTAGCTGGTATACCTGTTCTTCTCATGGGTGAATTAAAAAATTAAACAATACAGATTGAAAGATAAAAAAGTTTTTAATGGGTTAATTTTGCGTGAATTGCAAATTAAACAAAAAAAAGCTTTTTGAATATCTCAACTGAACAGAAAGAAAAACATATTTGTTAAATTTTAAGCCTGTAGGTCTATAGCTGATAAAAAGGATTTTTTTTTTATATTTATAACGCCCCGTAACTCTCTTGTGGATCGAGTTTTGAAAAACACTTTCCTCCTTCTCAGCAAAAGTAACACATTGTTATAAATTGTGTGTAATAAACACTTAAAATAGTGTAAATTTATATCTGGATGTGTAATATATTGATATTATTTTCTGTTGCATTTATTTTATGTTAAAATTGTAATATTCGTAAGCAACACCATTCCTTACATTATAATGGCGAATCAATGGAAACACGGCGAATTATTGGCGGTAGAGCCAGGTTGGCAACTTGACGATTGATTGAAGGGTGCAGAAGTTGATATGCTGTAGTGCCCCCTGTTTGGGATCTGCAACAAAGAGGATAACACAAAAACCTTCTCCACAAAAATATACATATACATGCCAATTTTCTTAGTGATCGGTTGAACGGTGTTATAGAATGATGCGATTTCATATATACAAATATCCATTTTTATATAGATAGATCAGAAGAATCCAAATAAATATATATATATATATATATATATATGTGTGTGTGTGTGTGTGTGTATATATAGGCTATAATTCTCTACAAACAAGAGATAACATCCAAACAATATTCGAAAAACACAAACAGTAGGAAAATCACACAATGAAGGACATATGAGTATATATATATCTAAATGAAAAGCATAACGAACTGAAATAAAAAAATTTTGCTCAAACAAGTTTCACAGTGTAAACAACCTTTCACACTCGAGGGCCAAATTAATGAATTTACAATGATCCGAAGGCCACATCAATAAATTTACAATGATTTTCGGGCCACACGACTGTCAAAAAAATACTCTAGTCAGGAAATTCATATAAAAAAGGAGAGTTTGTTTTATTCAAGACTACAACTGATTGTAAGGGAAGAGATGTCGTTTACAGAGATATATGTATATATATTATTGGAATTAAAATATTTTGCAAACCATTTCATGATAAGAGTCCGCCTTTTTTTCCGAAAATTTCTGAGATTTTATGCATATATATTATAGTCACAAATTTTCTTAGATCCAATCGCTAACACAATATTTTGGTATTAACGGTATAAACCCTGTGAAACGTGTTTCACGGCATGAGACATCACTCTACGGCGAAAACATCCCCCAAGTGTGCATAAATAAAAATCTCGACTATGCAGACATATTAAAGGGAAACGAAACGAAGAAAAACATTGCTGTTCGTCAAAAATCAAAAACATCAGTTGAAAGTTTTAATATTCAATATAGTTATAAGTATTTTCCGTAAGCTTCTCTAGAAAAAAGAAAAGTATCGTGGTGGTGGCCCAATAATGTGAAGATAGAAATGTGTGTGTTGTTTGTTTTATGTGAAGATAGAAAGAGAGAGAGGCTGCAACTATACATACCTTCAGTTTGTCATCGTCTGAAAGAAGTGTTGAAACAAATACAAACAATTACGTTTAGCGCGAAAACGCTTAAGGGGTGTTGGAAAGCTAAAATCTTATTTTTTTGACAATTTGAGATTTTTACATTTTCAAATTGTATATGTTTTAACCTTTCTAAAAATACCTTACTTTAATCTCTAGGGTATTTAGAAACCCTTAAAACCTATTTTTAAATAATCGTTGAACCTCGGCTACGCCTATTTTAATGGCGAAAAATGTAAACAAAGTACTTCGTTCTTGCTTAAAAGTGTAACGTCTGATATAAAACAAAACATGTATCTTTTATTTTAAATTGATCCTTTTATTTTTTTATTTCCTAGCCGATTAGAATTCTCACTGTATACATTAAAATCAATTTATCTCAAAATGTAAATTTTAATGCGCGATGTGCCTTTTCTGAGAAACTACTGTTCACGGGTATGTAATTTTGTTTGAAATATTTATAATGATGTCTAATATAAACTGAAATGAGCTTTTCGTAAAAAACTCAAAAATTTATTTTTTACAAATTTTTGAAGTGAAAAATGGGTCAAATTTCGCAATGTTTGTTTTAAAATACTTCATAATTTATTAAAAAATTCAAAATTAGCTAAAAGCTCATTTCAGTATAATGAGAGAGGTATACTTTAATTGTGCATGAAAAATTTCAAGCATGTTGACATAACAGATTTTGAGAAAAGGTACATCGAAAACAGCCAACTTAACATTGTCAGTATAGAGATAGAGAGAGGTTTCCAACTCCCTTTAAGACGAAATATCGGTTAACAAGAAATAATACAACAGTCCCGACAAACCACTATGTATTTTTATGCAGATTTTTTTTTCCTCTTAACACGAAAAGAAGGAGAATATTGTAACTTAGCCGACACTTATTGAAATATTTTGGAAATTTTCTGTATTATTAGACTATGTGTATGTTACTGTATCATCAAAAGAAATCGTTGCAGTAGTGGATAATAATGTGCGTACAGCCCCAATTATGGCATACAAAGACATTTGGGAGTTTGTTAAAAGCTCAAAAAATATCATTGATGCCGATTCCGACGACGAAAATGAAAAGAATAATGTAGCTCCTGTTCCCACGTTATCCAAAATGAGGAGCACCATGAAAAGTATGCGCAGTTACTTAGACGCACATTCCTATGGTGAAATGAATAACAAAATAGACGATATCGAACAATTTGTTGACAATTTGATACCAAAAAAAAATGCAAAGAGAAATACCAGATTACTTTCCGAAAACTCAACAAATGTTTTGTTTTTCAAAAAACTTGAGAAAATTTTGTATTAAATTTCATTAAGTTTCTGGGAATGTTTTTGTTTCGTCAATTTTCATTAAATTCATGCATATATAACTTAACTCAGTGGCATGACAGCCCATGAGGACCAAGGCCTACTGTGCCCAACTCAGTATGCGCGACCATGGGCCCTGAGGTGCACGAGCAGATGTTCCGGTCAGGTGGTCAGTTTGACGTGAACCCCCCAGTGTTAAGTTCCCAAGCAAGCTTGGTAATCATATTATTGACCCATTGAAGGAATGAAAGGCTGAGTCAAACTTCCCAGGTCGGGGTTCGGACCTCAGATCTGTGATGTGGAAGCACGATGCACTAACCACTCAGCCACTGGGCTTGCATGCGTATATACATAGATGTAATTAATAATATCCTTTAACACGAAAAAATATTTCAGTCCTTCAACTTCAAGTTGAACGATTTTCACTATACCTGATGTTTAATGTAGACTTCCCGTCCCCCGCCCTCCAATGACAGGTCAGCGAAGAGACCAATGATGAAGAGCAAGGTTCTGAGATGTTCCGCAATCAATCTACCAGGTGTAGCAATTTATCATCAAAAACCCGCGAGCTGCTAAGTGCCAAATGGGGACCATCAACTATCTTGCTGGAGTGAGAGAGTAACAACTATATTACTGACACACTATAAAACAATACGATTGGCGACGGACTTGGTAATTTTTAATCTCGGTCAAGTGACGAGGATGACACCTGAGCTGGCATCCTGTCTCTCCTAACTACTACACTATGCGAACGGAAGGTCAATGAGCCTCAACAAATTTAACATGCAGCAGCCCCCTCTACACGGCGGGTCTTCATGGGCACTGGTTCGAACTCATGACATGCCAACCCCGAGTCGGTAACCTTGACCACTTGGCTACCGCGACCACTATTTGAAAGGAGAAGGGAGGGGAGAATAAAATGGTCTCTAGTGGTACCACGTGTTGAAGACCCCTATCTTAATACATATGATCATATATAATTCAGCTAGTTTTTCCTCCACGGCATGAAACACAGATCGACGATCGCGTGCCTTATGCAAATTTCTCTTCCCACTCATTTTCCAAAATAAATTTTTTAAATTTGGCTTATAAACGGAATTTTGACTCAATTTTTTGAAGAAAAAATGCACTCTTGGCTCCTACACGAATCGGCTTGCACTCGACAATAAACAAAATGTATTTACGTACATCCACTGCATTGCTATTTTTCCCCTTAACAACATGGTAACAATTAATATCAGTTTTTTCTGCGAACATTGTGATTCCCCACAGGTTTCATATTAGATAAATTTTAAAAATTGTGTTTGTATTAAAGACAAGCTCTCTGATCTCTCACAAGGCTAGGTGAAGAAGTGTAATAACTCAAAAACCGTCATTATCACTCGATCATGTGAAAATATAGCTTCTATATCAGGCGAATATATATTTAGTTCCATAACAGAAAATTTACCCCCTTTTACTCATATTAAGGTGGGGCCCACAAGACCGAAAATTCCTCGAAATATTTCCTCTTTTAGCACGTTCCAATAAAATTTTAGACTAATACTCAGAAATAAAATATTAAATTATTACTGTTTAATTTTATGAGACATTTTGCGTTCAGCAAAATAAAAATGGGTGTCCCCTATCCCACTTATTGAATTACATCAGTTTATTCCCTATTTTTCAAATAAATTGCATGTGTGAATATGTTTTTCATTATATCGTTACAGAACTCAAGAACCATGTCGGTGAAATTTTGCTCTACATTTCGTTATCCACAAAGGTTACGATACCTTTGCACGAGATTACGGTGTTCGGGTTTATCAATTATAGATATCACAAATAAATAAGATTCCAATTTTTAAGTAAATATTAATTTATGTTATGACATATATATTACCGTTTAAGTGTATAATTTAGTTATTTCATAGAATAACTGTGGATATTTCATGAAATAACGAGATAGGATAGTTAAAGCATATAATAGCTGAAACATTTCATACATTTACCTAGTTATTCTATGAAATAATTATTGAAAGACAAAGTGAAAAATAAACAATTTCCAAGTTATTTTATAAATTGATCATAAAAAGCCAAAACCTCTCGAAAAATACATTTTATCCCTATTTTGGATGGTTAATTGATAAGTAACAAATAATATTAAAAAAAATTAAGTCAATTCCTACTTAGATCAACAAAGAAAAATTTCATTTTAGCTACTTTTATTAAATAGTTACAATTAATATAAATATGTATATACATATGATAGAATCACAACATTAAGTGGTCATTCATTTTTATTCATTATCATTAAAGTATCGTATTGTCATCCAAAACAATCGTGTATATAAAATTTCAATTTGTAATGTATTTGTAATTCTTTAAATAATTAGTTTTAATCAATTATTTTTTATTAATTATAATTAAATTACTGTATTGTCATCCAAAATAATCATGTATATAAAATTTCAGCTCAATTGAGCGCTTTAAAATGTATTTTATTAATGACTGAAAATTCCACCAAGATAAATAAATATATTGAGAGTAGGAATTTAATAAGGAAAAGCGGATGATATAACTTATCACTGCTCATATTGCTGACATTAGTAAAACAGAAATGGAGAAATATGTTTTGTATCTGTTACCGGCACAATTAACTTTTCTACTCCTTGAAACTTCAAGGATATCATAATGTTGGAGTAACCAATAGTCACGTGGTACTTTTTTGTGGGCTGTTTTAGCACTATTTACTTCTGCGCAATCAAAGTTAATAATTTATTACGAGTAAGTGCAGCACTGTTTTCCTTTGTCCCACGCTAATTCAATAAAGAATTAAATATCTCTGGCATTGAATCCTTCTTATTTGCAGCTTAGTCTCCCATTGCTGCAGAAGTCATTGCTTGAAAACAGGTTGCAAAAATATTTGTTCATAATCCAAAATGTAAAACGCAAGCATAAATACATTGTCTAAATCAGCGATACTCAACCTGCGACCCACCGAGCCTTTTTGAGTGACCCGGGCATGGTCCAATGCTCTGAGAAATTTACTTATTTAAGAATATTGTATTAAAAATTTGTTGGGAAATTCTTTGTCAAGAAATCAAATATATAAATTTTGCTTTTTGCTGTCGGTGTCGTGCGGGTACGAATTGATATTCTTTTTTTTATTTGGAACAGTTACGGTTAGTAATTACAGACAACAGTGGAGGAGCGACCATTTTACGTGTGTAATTAATTTTTAACTATCTTTCATATCTTGCAAGCGAAAAATATTCGAAAAAAAATAAATCGTTTCAAGACGATTGAAACACACACCACCAAGGGGGCGCGCCCCACAGTTTGAGAAACGCTGACTTAACAAAAAACGAAAATTTTGTGATCACCCTATTCTCACTTTGTAGCATAAAAAAATTCAACAAAACACTACAGTAAAATAATATTTTATATTTTTAAACAACGTTGTATTATCTTCAAACTGGACAAAAGATGAGGCCTGATAAAAACTATAGCCTCTTTTCTAATTCCTACAATTAGTTCAATCTCTCCCTATATATATATATATATATTTTTAAATATCTCAATCGTTAATAAAATACTTTCTATTCATCCATTCAAGTTCAAATACATTTTTTTAAACTTGTAGTGGATGACACTTGATGTTATATATATATAAGTTTTTTCAAATATTCATTCATTATTTAAATTAAAAAATGAATAAATAGCAACAAGCAAAAATAATAGTCCAACAATAAAAATATATAAAGGAAAACAACTTGTTGTGTCCCTATAGCACAACGGACAGTGCTTCGGACTTCTAATCCAAAAGTCGTCGGTTCGAATCCCACCTGGGATGGACTAATTTCAGATAGAGAGAATGTGATTTCTTTTCTACAATACTATTTTATTAGAATAATTAAATTTAATGAATGAATAAATAGTAACAAATTAACAAAAAAATAGTCCAACACCCTATATAGAAAGAAAAATGGCAAGGAAAATTACTTTTTATTTCGTCACTTTCGTGTGATAGATTCTGTCCTATGTATATACATATTTACATTAATTGTAACTATTTAATAAAAAGTAACTAAAATAAAAATTTTCTTTGTTGACTTTAAAAATTTTTTATGTGTTACGTGTGTTACATCTAGACATACTTGTATATATAATATGAATCAAATTCCGAGCGGCTGAATAGAGAACCAAACAGTTCGTGACCTCAAGTTCGCGTGAGGTGAGGTTTATGCACTCAGGAATAGGTTATACCAATGGATTGTAATCTCGTTGAATGTTATCGTTCGGTTCCCCTGAGCTTTAAATAGCTCTCGCTCAAACTAAATGTGTGGCGAAACGAGAGAAAAATAATTTTCATTACATTATTATACTCGGAATTATTCTCGTTCATGCTACTTCTGGGATTTCATTTTCTACTTTGTGTAAAGAAATCGAAAACAGAATTAGAAACAAAGGGCGATGTACAAAACTGCCTTTTAATCAAAATAAATTATTTCATCGATATTTTTTTTTCTCCTTTTTCTTTCCAATTTAAAACGTGAATTTTTACCTATTAGTTTTGAAATATAAATTTGTTTTCTGCTCCTTAAAGTAAAAGTGAAAAAGAAGTCCTATTCATGTTACTGAGTACCGCAAAATCCGGCGTATAACGCGCCCACCTATACTTTCAAACTACATTTTTTAATTTCGAGGTATATTCGCCGTATAACACCCACCCCTACCCCTTTTTTTACGAAGGAACCTGCAATTTACTTTGGCAATGCTATTATATTTTAAAGCCATTTGTTCGCGAGGTATCCTAGGATTTTGAAAAAATAGTATAATTCTAGAAAAACAAACTTTTTTTTAAGTTCATAATGTATGACATTTCTTTTAAATAAGCAGAGTATTCCAATCTTTGTAAAAGTCTAAGCTTTTTATACACATCTCTTTTTTATGTTTGAAATTATCATTTTTATACCCGGTGTACAACGCGCACCCGTAAATTTCGATCTTATTTTTTGTGTGTGAGCGCGTTATACGCCAGATTTTACGGTATATTCTCTCTAAGTTTTATTTGATATGTTTACGCATTAATAGCATGCCAGTGAAAAATATAGCCACAAGGCTTATTATATAAATTCAGAATGAAAGTGGTTACCATAATTCATAAAATAATCTATGGAGATTAATTTCTGGCATGTTTATAATTTCTAGCGATAAATCGCTGGTGTATGGCTAATTCGTATAAATACCCATTACTTACTTATTACCTTTAATACCCATTTATTGAATACATTTTCATTTTGTTAATACCAACACTATTTGAATTCTTCAATCATTTTACCTACTCATATTAATAACTATTTATTTCTGATTAAAAAATTGCAGTGATTTTTTTTTGTTTGGTTAATTTTTAAAGTATTTTTATTTTCATATACAGTGAAATACTTTTAACGTGAAAACGCTAGATGAAATATCGGTTACCACGAAATAATTCAACAGTCCTGACAAACTATTATGTATTTTCATGCCTTACTTTTTCTCTTAACACGAAAATCGTTTAACATGAAAAGATTTCCCTTCTGAGAATGAAAGTTTCTGTATTATTGAACTGTGCTACTGTATCATCGGAAGAATTCATTGCAGTAAATGATAATGCTGTACAGCTCCAATTGTGGCAGACAAAGACATTTCGGAGTTCGTCCAAAGAGCTCAAAAAATATTATTGAAGCAGATTCCGATGACGAAAATGAAATGAGAATCATTCAACTCCTGTTCCAAAGTTATCCGAAATGAAGAACCTCATAAAAACATGCAGTTATTTAGACGCACATTCCAAAGGTGAAATGAATAACAAAATGGACGATATCGAACAATTTGTTAATAACCGGATTCTAAAACTGACAATGCAAAGAAAAATATCAAATTGCTTTCCAAAAACTCAATAAATGTTTTGTTTTTCGAAAAACTTGAAAATTTTGTATTACATTTCTTTCTGAATGGTTTTGTTGCATATAGTTTCTTATTAAATACATGCATATATACATTTCTTTGTAAATGAAATGTACTCTATTAAAAATTTTGTTGAATGCATGGGGGGGTCAATATTTTTTCAACACAAAATTCTTTTAACATGAAAAATATTTCTCTCCCCTCAATTTCGTGTTAAACTATTTTCACTGTATTGTATTTTAACCATCGACGCATCCTATGTTGTGCCCTTATCTTGCACTTAAGTTCACCGGAATGCTACCTACAGAATCATTGTAGGTTTAGTGCGTGAATGGTTATTGTAGCATTTAGTCTCGGTCATCTCATCTATTGTTGCGGTATATTCAATAGTTAAGATACTGAAGCTAGTATTACCGCATCTGTTAAATCCGCATTATCTGCTACTCGACACAGACTTCTACGTCAAATGAACCGCATATTTTGTAAGCAACAATTGAAACATATCTTTTATTATTTATTGGATTATTATAGTTATCTACTAAAAGTGTATTCAGTTATTTATCATACTTAACATTTTCTTTCTTTACTAAAGTTACCTTATCGGTTTAAATATGAATAATATCTACAATTAGATTCAATCATCAGCAACTTAAAAATTAATATATATCAGAATATATCCATAAACAATTCAATATCAATTGTATAACTAACCACGGTGTCATTTTAAATAGCCAAACTATAATCAAAATCGTAATTCATGTTATATGTGTTCTACCAAATTTATATCTTGAATATTATTAACGCGCGCGTCTCTTATGTGTATTCCTGAAAATTACATAACTTTGAAAATTTAAAAGTTCAGGAGTATGCTCGACGTTTCGTTTTGCCATTAATGCTTTAACAATTATTTCTGCATTCGTTAAGTCCTTGCTAAACAGGATCTAATCACAGATTTCCCCAAAAATAAGCATTTTACATAGTAAACTAGTTTACCAATCGCATCTTCAGTTGTCATTGAAGAACCAATAAATATTTTGCTGCATCCAGGTTATTTGCATTTAAATACAATTCCACTATAGTAAATAGCGCGTGCTGTTTTTCGAAAACGCCTACGAAACTTCGATCATAACTATACCACTACCGGCAAAACCAAAAGTAGTTTATTCGAAATTTAATATTCTGCAAACCCAAAAATTTCTTAATTATACTCAACCAAAAATGCTTTGGTACATACTCATAGGCAACTTTGCTTCTTTTTTTAAAATAAATGCATGCTTGTTTCCAAATTTGATTTAGATGGATATCACGCTTCTTTTTGGCATTTAAATCCATTTGTCTGCTTTGTGTTATCATATGACATGGATGGACAAATAGCAACCCATGCAGGACACAAGCCACGTGCGGCTCTTAAAAAGTTTTTTTTTTTTTTTTTGAGGCCCCCCAGGACATAAAACCAAATATAGAGAAAGTTCTCCATATTTGGGTCAATATACTGTATTTATTCGAATCTAAACCGTTATCGACTTTAAGCCGCAACCACAAATTCTCAGCAATTTTTCGTGAAAAATTCGTGAGAGGGTTAAATAGTTTATCAGTATCTAATTTTAAAAAAATTAAATAAATTTAAAATGATAACTAATGAGAAATGAATAATTAGTTATTTTACCAGTATTATAAACTTTTAAATACGTACATGAACCCATAATTGCTCTAAATCAGTGGTCTCTAACCCCTGGTCCATGGATCAAATACTTCCGGTCCGCACAAGAAACATTAAATTATTTCCCTTTTATTTAATGTGGTATAATCACTTTATATTCCTTGTTAAATCACTTTATATTCATTTTTTGTGGTGTAGCTATATTTTATTCTGAAGTCACGATTAAATACACACACACACAATTAAATTAAAATTATTAAATCAAAGCAGTATAAAATATAAACAATCAACGTCCTCCCCCTTAGTGGGCCGCGATAAAATTATCAAACGTTGACCGGTCCGCGGCGATAAAAAGGTTGGAGAACACTCTGCTCTAAATGATCCACCCAACGAATATTTTTTTCTTTCGATTCTAAGCCGCACCTGATTTTCAGTAGCATTGATATTGGAAAAAGGTGCGGCTTGTATTCGAGTAAATACGGTATATTTGTGAGTAACTTTTTTGAATAAAGAGATCAACAAGAGTAAATATAAAAGTTGGTTGATATGAGCTTGCACAGGCTGTGATGTGTGAGAATATCAACATGAAATCTCACTTCTAATTTTTTTAAAAAATGTAGAAATGTGTGATAGGGTACATTTGGATAAAAAATGAACTGATGAATTCAATGAATTGATTCAAAAACGAAATGTGCTGGCAGCTACAGATATGAAATTAGCACAACAAATTAAATAAAACTGGCAGCATTTTATTTAACTTTTATGTATTGATCCTTATGGTACAATGTATACCTTTCCTGTGATGCAAAGTTAACTAATGAATCCAATCATTTTAAAAAGGTGTTGCTCTCTCTCTCCGGTATCCTCCGCTTCAACAATGTGGCCCAAGAACCAAAAAATAATTGCATACCCCTGCCATACGGCACTTATAAATGTTAGCTTACGTAGATTTTACAAAAGAGAAAAACATAATTTATAGGTTCTTTCTTTAGTTCTTTAGGTTCCAAATTCTTTCAAAAGATCTCATTTCTAGAAATCTTGTCATTTTAGAAATCCCAGTTTGATGTCAAAATCCCGTGATACTCTGCGAAACTTGATCAACAATAAGCAAACTCAATTTCACTAAATTTCCCTTTTGAATTTTAAATCGTAAAATTAAATGAAATGTTTTGTTCTTGTATCACTAAGTGAATGGGAGAGCTCTTTAGGTTTCAACCGTTTTTTATTTTAATATATAAGATGCATTTTTTTATGCATTACCTTACCTTCAAATTTTTATTTTCAGTTACGGCAAAAAACATTTCAAATGATACTGGAACACTTTATTGTTATAATTTCCCTAATGTATTTCAAAACTGCATGGTTTTAAAAATTAAAAATAAACTATAGATTCCAGTTTTAAAAAATTTTTATCATAAAAAAATTTGAATTGGAAAAATTAATAAAAGTCGATATATTAATATAAAACAATTTTTTTTAAAAAATTTCCCTCGTTAATGTATATCTCAGATTGATTCTACTCTAATCATTGTGAACCTTTATTACAAATTTTTTGTAATTAGATGCAAAGATACGATTATACCTAGGATTTACCATTTTCAATTCAGAAGGCAATTACGATTTTTCGTAATCAACACCATAATTATACATTATTTAATTATACATAATTATTTTTACAAGCTAATCTTATTGATTTATATCATTTTTATTTATGATCATTCATTGTATTAAAAATAAATTATGCTAATTTAATATTATTTCTGAAGACATGACTACAAATCTCTGTAACTACAAGTTATAATTAAAGCAACAAGGAAATAATTAACGTCTTGTTCTTATCAAGAGGATCAAACAAAAGAAAGTATAAACAGCTTTGCGAAAAATTTCGATTTTTTTTTCCCCAAATATTAAGATGAATATACTGTAAGAAAAGTTTAAGGTCCGCTTGTTTCGATGCAATATGATATTTTTAAAATGCAGCTACTTTTTTTTAATGAATAAATAATAAAATAGTTTTCATGGAAATTCATCTTTAAATAAAATAATTTTAAACTTCGGAGGAAAGGAAGAGGTGGACTTCCTTGAAATTGCCAATGGCTGTGAATCTTAATTATAATGCCGAATGAACTTTGTAGGAAAATATGATTAAAAATTTGACTTACGTTCTGCAAAGCTCAAGAAAATTGCAATATCCATACCTAAATTTAGAATAACTGGAATCGTTATTTAAAATTAAATGTATACGGAAGTTTTAGTTTCAGAAAATATTATGTAATCCAATAAAGTAAAAATAGATTTCTTCTTTCTATAAGAGGAATATTGCATATGAATTCTGAAATTATTGTATTCCTTTTAAAGCCTCTTCCTCAAAAAAAAAATCTTTTAATTGAAATGGAAACTTTTTAACTGATAATTAAGTGATTCATTAAATTCCTAGACTATCATTTTTAACTAAATTGCAGAGAACTAAATAAAATCTCAGAAAACATCGAAAGATAAAAATGATATAGATATAAAAGCATAAACATTTACAAATGCAAGCGGATGGAGATACTAAAAAATAAAATGTTAAATGATAAAATCAAAGTAAATTCCCAATTACTAATCACAGTAATTCATTTATTGAGCTCCGATATTTTGCAAAATCAAATTAACGGTAATTTTCCCTCCGTAACTCTCTACATCTTTTTATATAAACTCTTTTATTACAATCATAAAACCATATTTGGCTCTCTCTTAGCCGAAATAAAATCCAAGTTTTTCTCATAATTCCGTTCTGTGGATAATTGGCGAGATTCCAAGGTCAACTCCGAAACAAAAAAATCAAGAACTACTAAGAGAAAGAGGGCAGTTTTTTTGAAAAGGATTTTTCGAGATACGATCATTAGAATTATACTTAATGAAATTTTAAATATGCGTCTATACGAATTTAACTCCCAAAATATCGATGCAAAACAAGACTTTTCCTCTACAAATAAGAGCTGAACAAAAAGAAAATAAGTATTTAGTGCATCAATTTATTAAATACAAAAACTAGTACATCAAGATGACACTTTCATTGAAATTTGTAAAACCCTAACTAAATCATTCTTTTTTGTCTGAAATAGTGGAGGGTCACAGTAATTTAATAAGAACACTTCATATATAGCGTGAAATATGTTTAAATATATATAAATAGTACACTTATCCTACAAATAGTTGAAACTTGCAATTTCTTGTCTTTCAGGATTCATCAAATGAGTTTGCAAGCTTTCATGTAAATGTTAGTTAACATTATTATGAAGAAAACCACAAATTGATACAAGTTACTATAAACTTTTTTTTATTTCATTTGCATTTGTGTGTGATCTAAGTAAAAGTGCCTATTATTAATTCGGGCAACTTAAGAATCGTGTACATAATATCAAGTTTTTAATTTTTGAAAAAGATCTGAAATATATATTTGCAATGTAAATAAATAAAATTTAAACTTTCTACTGATTTCTTTTTGTTTAAGATTCCAAATATCGAATTTAAAAATTCCTCTTCCTTACCTTTATTTCAGAGAGGTCCCTGAAAAATGTGGATTCCTGCACATTTTTCTTGCAAAAGAAAAGTTTCTTTCGGGACGCACTGAAGAGAGAGAATTCCGAAAACAATGCGGGACTCCTACAATTTTTTTACTTGCCACAGTCGGGCAGTCTGGGTTGTCCGCGCCGCCGATCGCTGGCTACTTTTGCATGTCCCAGCCAGTGCACTCTTACAACAAGGGTATAAATGTTTGGGTTCTCAATCCCTAGCCCGGTCGCAGCTACTGTTAGTTGTTTCTTGCACTTGGCAACCGAGGACTTCTGCGCGGAGATCACTCCAGTCACTCGGCCCAGGAAACGATGGTGCTGCCCTCTCTTGAGCAAATCACGCACCATTTCAAACTCAATTCCTGGTTGAGCAGAAAAAAACCTATATATTCGCTAAATTATAGAAAATGCATAATTTTCATAAATATGTATTTAATCATAACTTATGTAGTTACGTTAAAAATACAAGTGAAATATCCATCATTCTTTATTATTATTTATGTATAATTTTATTTAATACAAATATATAATTAATTATAATTTATTAAGTAAAATTATTTTTATAATGTATATATTTATGCAAATATAAATTATATATATTTGTATATATTTTCATCTAATTATAAGTAATATATTTATATTATAATCATATAAATGTATAATTTGAATTAATATTAAATTTTATGCAATGTTATAAAATCAAATTAATAGCATTGTATAAAGCTATGTGTAACTGCATCCAATATTATTAAAAACTTATAACTTTAATTATTATTAAACGCATAAAAAATTAATTTTCTTCAGATGCATTCAAGTTTCAATACGAATATTTCTATTGAATGAAATATTTTCTCACAGTTAAATCTCGATATGTCCCCTTTTGAAAATCTTTTATATCAATTGTCTTCAAACTTCATCGACTCAGGGAACCCTTGAAACCATAAGGTGTTTGTGAGGAACCCCTTCCAAAAAAAAAACTTTCTCTCTTAGGCAATAATGTTTAAGTAGATCGACATGTTATATAGGTACTTTAAGTGAAGACAATTAAAAAAGTACTGTAATTTTTATAAAAATGCTTAACATAATATTATAGTGCCAGCCGGCTGAGTAGCGCAGTTGGTTTGTAGCTGGCCTTGTACTACTATGGTTTCGGGCTCGTTTCCGGCCCAAGTCAGTGGATTTTTATGATGCAGAAAATCAACTGTGTCTACATCATATGATTATGTGGAATGTAAAAGATCCCTTGAGTGCCTGTTTGGCTTGGTGCTCTGGACAAAATTAAATTCCTAAGTACGATTTCGCGTTGTCAGAGCTCAGGTTGTAATGGCCGCCCCCCTGGGGAAGCTTCCTCCTCATCTAATCGACCTAAATCTGTGGAAGGTAAAGATGGATGTGACCCAGACTAACCATAATAAATCCAATTTATTATGACCAAAGATAATATTCCAAGACAAGCAAACTATAAAGGGAAACCTTAGAGTGATATAACAAGAGCTCAAATGCTATGTGAATTAACGCACAAAATCTGAATGGCTTAACTTTACTCAATGTTATCTTAAGAATTCTAACTTCCTTTATTTATTTATTCTAATTAAGTCCGTCTTTTAGTCACTCGTCGAAATTCTGATCCTTAACTTATCAGCACTGCTTTCAACGACTCCACTTCCTTTTCCTTTTAATCTACGATTATTAAACTTCAACTATATACACACTATCTAATCTACATATCATGGTTTCTTCTTGAGAGGGATGGCTACGAAATAACGCGATTGCCGACTCAAAAATTCCCCAAGAGGATTAGTAGAAATTCACGTAAAGCCCCGTCACAAGGTCCCTCTGGGGAGGAAACTGGGCATCAAAATTATCTGCAGCGTTTGGTATCTGACTTTATATGGTGCCGCACTAAAAAGAGATTCCAGTTCAAGGGGAATGTTTTAAATCTTCAATGGTAAAGCACCAATCCGCCGCCCTATTAGAAATGAATAACGGTAACGGTTATACATTTACGTGGAACCTTAGAGAAAGCTCTGTTATCCACTCATCATAATAAATTGAACAGAGAACAATTTGTTGAAGTTACATATAAAAATAGAAAGTAGTCCACATTAAATGCAGCGCAACAACGCTGGTAGAGGGGTGGGTGGAAACCACTCTCCAGTTGATTTAGTTTCTGTTTCGCTTTCATAGGAAAACGAAGAGAAAATGACGTCACACCTCCATGACAGAAAAGCCCGTCCTTCAACTGTCTGCAGCATCTCGATGAAACGAGGAGAGAAGGGATATATTTCTTTAATAACAAGGATTAAGAGAATAATATTCTTAAGTCCGTTACACGTTACCTCTAAGATTACTGCGTGCGGTTATTGAAAGGAAGTTTTAATAACCACTTGGAAGAAAGTA
>BMAV01006366.1:248810-258979 GCA_019973955.1 Trichonephila inaurata madagascariensis
AGCATATAAACAAAAAGTATATAAATCAGTCCTTCTACAAAAAAAAAGACTACCTAATCATTAACTATAAAATAACTTTTCTGGCTTTCTGAGAAGCAAATTTGTCAATAGTTTCGGTGAAATCCATTTTTTCTGAGATTTCGGATTCAATAGAGATGATGGCTAAATCAGAAAACCTTTCTTGTGTCATATTATTTCTCGAATAATTTTCAATAATTTTTCCTTTTCTAAAACTTCTTTCCCCTGAAGCTAGAGAAACACAGAAAAGGTTAAAAAAATTCTCATTGCTTGAGCAAAATTTGGAGATCATTCTTGACTATAATTTCTAATACCTCAATTGGCTGTTTTTACCTGAATAAATATCTTTGAATGAAGTCATTTCTCATTAAAGGGTTGTATATCATCTATATCTTTCACAATATTTCCTTCCTCCTGTACCTGTAACTTAATATTCAAGTCCATCTCAGGCTTTCATGAGATCATCATCAGAAATGTTGTGAAACATACAGAAAGCAGAATATCGAATAGCACTCAGTTAATAAGGTAAATCGTCCATTAGCTGAAGAGATCGCGAATTGCGGGAAGGAATTTGAAGTTGGTTCATCACTCCCTCATAAACAAATAAATAGACCTTTTTCCTGAGATTTGAGATGGGAAATTCGGGATCAATACCTAAATCTCTAGTAAGTGTTGTTACTGAATCGACAGATATCTAATTAGTTATCATCAGATCTTTGGGAAACTAAATATTGTTTAAGATTATCTAAGCCTTCAATGCATTCCACGATGTTTAAGGTAGGATTTTGAATCATTTTACTCAATACATCAATTCATGATGATAAATCATGCCAAATTAAAATTTAAATATTTAAATTATTTTTTTCCTGTATCTCTGATGGTATCTTCAATTAAGGCATTTAATGCGTTAATGATATTTTTAGGTCTTGTTGCAAGAGGTCTAATAGCGTTGATACAACCTTCCTTCCTTGTTTCCCTTAACGGTTTTAAAGTTAGACTTTTCACGTGTTTTTTTGGTAAATACCATCGATATGGGAACGCAGAAAAGTAATTACATACCTCTTGTACCATATAAAAAAAAACCAGAAATTTCTCCAATGGAGCTGGCAGCGTCATTAACGACGAGATTCAATGTATGAGCCGCATACAGCACACGTACATGCAATTGTGGTATCCCCTCCGATGGGGATACCCTCTCTCCACTATCCGTGCGACCTACACCTAAGAGGCTGAAGGATGCACTACTAAACTCATTCATAATAAAATCAGTTTATTTTGATCTTAATTTATATATAATTCAACAACAATACTAGTCTAAGAGGATATTGATCAAGAGTGAAACAAAATGTATTACTGATAATTAGCGCAATTAACATCTTAAAATCTATATTTATATATTAATTCCTAACTTAATAGTACCCGCACTATCCTTATAGTTTAGATGAACTAACTTACTGCTATTTCCTGGGTAAACAGCTACTGTCCGTAAAACGTCAATTCAACCTTTAATCTGGCTGGCTCTGGCTTAGGCTGGTCTCGGACCCACTTTTGACTTATCTACACCGGCACTGTTAGGCCAATTCCCAGAATGAAGACTCTTCTTCTAGACTTTATCTCACTTCACTTAACTTACTTAGCGCTCAGAGCTTCACTTAGCGATCACTTCTAGCCCTACTACTCTAATTTGCATAAACACGTTCTCTTTTTGGGTTGGTTGGAAAGAATTGCCATTCAGGCCCCAAAGAGATCACAAGAGGACAATTAGTGGAAATACCGATAATGCCCCGTCACACAATATTGAGTTTTTTTTTTTTTTTTCTTTTATTAATGCATCATAGGTCTGATATAGTACAAAATTTATCTCGTGTTGATGACTTTATATTTGCTGGCAAGTATTGAAATGGATTATATCTCGTAATATTAAGAATACTGATGGCAGTAAAATTGATGGAAGAGTTGGTTTCGCATTTGTTGTGTTCAGGAGTGGTGTTGAATCCGAAAACTTTCAATTTAGAATTCGTGATGAATGCACAGTTTTTGTAGCTGAACTTTTATGCTTAAACTTCGCCGTTAAATGTGGATCACTGAACAAAATAGTGTCATCTCAGAATATCTCATCTGTACTGACTCTCTTTCCTCCTTGGATTCTCTTAAATGTATTTCTTCATCTAATAACATAATCGTCGAGATCCAAAAGCAACTTATATAAAAGCCTAAAAGGTAAAAACATCTCAATAGTTTTGCATTTGTTTGCGGACACACGGGCGTTCTTGGGAATGAGCGAGCCGATTGGCTTGCAAAGGCTGCAACCAAGCGCAAAATTGACATTGACGTTAATATTCCTAAATCGTTTTACAAGAGGATCACGAAAGAAAGAATCGTGAAGTCTTGGAACCAAGAATATCTCATTTCTAATAAAGGGAGCATAACAAAGAAATTTTTTCCAACCATTAATATGAGACTGTCATGCCACCATTTTTACACTAACTACAAAATAACCCAATTTCTCACTGGTCATGGTAATTTCAAAAGCTACTTGAACAAATTTAATTTAGTTCCGACATCTTCCTGTGATTATAATATTGGAGGCGAGGAAAATGTAGAACATGTGCTCCTTCTGTGTTCCAAGTTTGCCAGAGAAAGAAAAATCCTAAGACTGGCTTTCAAGGGACTTAATATAAATTGGCCTCCGAATTTTCAACAACTTCTTTCTACTAGAAATGCTTTCAAATATTTCTGTGAATTTGTTGTAAATATTTTTATTTCTTCTTAACCTCAATATTTTTTTTTTATTTTTTGTTTCACCTGAATGTGTGTTTATTACTTACTTCTGTAAGCCCCGTGTGGCACTTTGTGGTGCACGGGTATTTTATAATTGTTTTCAATAAAAAAAATTAAAAAAATATTAAGAATGTGTTTGTGCGATATTTAGATTAAAAATTCTTACATAATAAAAAAATCCGTTTGAAATTCACAAAAAAAAAAAATGTTTTTTTCTTTTTTTCATCTACTTTAATTTAAAGTGATTTTTCATAGTTTGATAAACGTCACTTTTTTTTAATATACAAGTAAAGGTATAAATCATAAAATCAAGAAAATAATTTTAAATAATTTTTCATTAGAAATTATTTTTTGTTGCAAATTACCGTTAAATCTGGAAAGCACATTTTTAAACCTAAACACCAAAGAGTATATCAGAAATATGTTGGATTGAATTTTTTTTTAAAAAAAAAAAGTTGACTGTATAAACAGATTATTTCCTACATATTTATAGCCAACTTCTATAAATGCGGAAAAAAAATTTTTAATTATTTTTTAAAAAGTATTTAAACCTGTTGTACGAATAAATATATCTGAAATTCTTAGAGCAATGAATAAAATAAAAGAATGATCTGGCCTTATACCAAAACCGACAGCATTAGACAATTTTGTTACTTTATTTATAAATGAGTGTATCAGGCTAAATATTTAGAAACAATTCAACAATTCAGTCTTAAACCTGATGCATACAGGAGATGTTATGAATGAATGATTGAATATTAACGTCGCACTGTTCAGTTACACGAGGACTTTTGGCGACGGACCACGTAATTTTGAACCATGATCAAGTGACGTGGACGACACCTGAGCTGGCATCCCTCTCCTAACTACCACACCACACGAACGGGAAGACGTTTCAGCTGTCGACAGATTTAACGTGCATGGCTGCCCTACACGGCGGGTCTTTGGTGGTACTGGGTTCGAACTCGTGACAGGGCAAGCCACGATCCAATACCCATACCACTCGGCTACCGCGGCCCCAGGAGATGTTATGAAGAACCATTGGATAGATAATTTCTGTTAATATAGAGAAAATAGTAAACACGGTGACACAGTAAGGGGGCTAAGTCAGCGTTTCTCAAACTGTAAACTGTGAGGCGTGCCCCCCTAGGGGAGCGCAAGCATATTGAAAATTCAAAAACAAAAGATTATTTTTTTTAAAAAATTTAATTCACTGAAAGTAAACAAACCAAATATATTTTGAAATAATAAAAAATAAAATACACATTTACACTGATATAATACACTTATAAATGCATCAAGACTACATGTAATGTATTTTATAATTAATTTAACAATACAAAGTTAAGAACAAGTTTAATAATTACGAATGACCTGATGGAATTGTCACATTTAAAATTACATACAAAAATTAACACTTATCTTAAGAATTTGTGCTGTTTACAATTAATCCCTTATCTGTCGATTAAAAGTTACGTGATTCGCTCCCCAATGCCACCTTTTTTCACATGGGCATGCGTATGTGATAGGAAGAAAAGGAATAAATAAAAGCAAATTCCCTGAATAAAGTAAATCCTTGCAAACACTGTCAAGGTCCTTTTACTGCATTCCAAAGCCTTTGGAGTAATTTTCTGGATAGCATTGCACAGAAAAGATCGTACTTCGGAAAGACGTATATATATGTCCATGGAAATTAATGTTTTGTTTGAGCGAGACGTTTATATACACCTGTGGCCCTTAAGAGGTTAAAGTCGTACTGTAGTTTTAGCGTCAAAGTATGTTGTTATTGAACTCAAAACATTGTTATTGTATAGAAGCAGGGGGCTCGATGAAAATTATGATTGAATATTGGGTAGCAAATATTCAAAGTTTGGGAAGCACTAAACTATAAAATTAAATGTAAATTTCCAGCCTTTTTTTAAAAAAAATGCTTTGTTTTACATAGGGACACAGCTTACGGGAAACTTTTTCGAAAATCAAATCAACATGTATTATTATTTATTATTTTTAAGACAAAATTTAGTAGAATTATTGCCTGTGCAAAATCGTCATGGTTCGATGGTGCGAAGTTAGTCAGAGAAATGTTTGTTGAGACTACAAATTCGTAACTGCTCAACTGTGTCGAACAAAAGACAGCCACCAGAAGCAAACCATTTCACAGATTTTTTTTCAATTAGAAGTAAAGGCGTGTTTATACGTAAGGTGAACGTGGGAAAAATGCGCTGATGTATGCGAATGTTTAGGCATCAATGCTTTTAAAATAACAAGATCTTACAGGATGTTTACAAGATCTATGGTGTGTATAATCACACGTATCATTTACTTCTGTAAAAAAATGTGCAAAAACGCGTTTGTTTCCTCTGTTTCTCAAAACATTGGTGGTTGCCCACCCATACCTCATTTTTTTTCCCAGTGCTTTCTCACAATGACCTCTAGCCCTGGGGTTCCACCAAGCATAACCAAGGCCGTCTTGATTCTACCACGCCGAGATAGAGATCCTCCCCCTCACGTGACCGAAGGATTCTCTCCGGGTTTGTCCATTACTTTACCAGTCTTCCATTAAAGCTTGTGGCTTCTGACATAGTGCATCACGCTACCACGTTTTTTTTATACATGGAAATTGGATATAAAGAAAGGTAGGATATTTATATTAATTGTGTAACTTTATTCTTGAGTCATTATTGAATTTATTTTTAGAGTTTTCACAGTAAAAACTTATGCCTTTATGCCAATATCCCTAATTATTTGTAAAATAAAATATTTTATTTTATATGAGAAATTAGTGTTTAAATTTATATTTTGTATTCTATCAAATCCTATTATCTTAAGAATATTAAAAGTTTTATTAATAACATAACGTTAAACCACACATTTTATAGTAATGCCTCGTTATTATTATGTACCCAACTGTTCATCTAATACAGGGGTGGCCAACCCAAACGACCTCGCAGACCACTTCGAAAGAATTTTAAGATCCCGCGTGGTAAGATAACTTTGGATCCATTACAAACATTTGCTGGAATGAAAATTTAAAACAGACTGATATATTATTATTGTTTTCGTTGTTTTTCATGTACACAAACATAGATAGTATAATAATAATAATGCCATGATCAAATAATGTTTAATTTATTTAATTTAGTGAGATATCTGTTTCTCAACTCTAACTTAGTTTTTGCAAATCGATCTCAATGCATGTGTATTTGCGTATCGTAATCGATGTTGCACATTTTCGTGCGTTAAGTTGAGCACGATTTATGTTTGATAAACTTCAATTTAGAAAAAAAAAAGAGAGAGAGATTCGCAGTAACAGAGAGAAGCAACGTGGTAAAATAATAACACAGTTATGAGATTTATTTTTTACAAAAAAAAAACAAAAAAAAAACTTTTTAAACAAAAAAAAATATTGTACAAAATAGTCGAATTTTGAAAAGTTGTAAAGAATCTCGCGGGCCGCAAAATTTTTCAAGGTGGACCGCGGGTTGGACACCCCTGATCTAATAAAATACATATTCTTACATTTTCACGGCTGTCCATGCTATTTGAATGAGATAACATATAGATTAACATATTTAAATGAATTGCGAAATATTCTTATAATACGGTATATAAATATGTTTTTGAAGAAATCATCTTAATTATATAATTCTGCTCCTCGTCATATTATGGCTATTCAATCATAAGAAAAGTATATTGAAATTTGTATTGTAGGAAAAATTTTGCAAGCTGAAAAATAATTGCGCGGTAAATGCGTGCTATCTTTTCTCACTCGGATAAATGTACTATTTCACTGAAAAATTTAATTTCAAATCATTCAAGAGAGATATTTAATGTTCAAGTACAGATGTCAAGGATTTCAATGAAGTATTAAACATTTCAAATAAATTAGAGGATATCTCAACAGAAGAATATAAAGTTTTAATATACATAGCAGGTTATTGTGTGCATAATATATATTAATGCTCCATGATTGCAAATATTTAATTGTTTCAGATAAAGAGATCAATTTCAATTCAATAAATTCAGGACGAAACGTTCGAGACTTCTGGATAGAAGAGACTTAAAAATGTCCACAAATATTGTCATGAAAGTAATTTCAACGCAATATTTCATTTTTAATTTGTTTATATCGAAAACATTCGAATCTAGATTTCTTAAACTTGAGTGCCAATTATCTTGTTTACAAGCATAACAGAAACATATTTGGAATTACATGAGTTGTCGAATGTCTCGCATTCGTTTCATTCACCACACTTGCATTTTCATATTTCATATTCGGAAATATATGCTTAAATAATTATTCAAAAAAGCTCAGTGAAGAAATTTTAACGGTGAAGGATAATCGAAAAATAAAGAAATTTAAGGCCAATTAGATTAATGTTGCTTTTTACATTTCCCTGTTTTATTTATTTAAATATTAAATTTTTGATTGGTATATTATTCAATGCGCATGTACTTCCTTATATATGCATTTTTTTATACTATATAAATTGTATGCACATGTTTAATAGCTCACAAAACTATTACTTAGAGAAAAAAATTTTATTTATCTACATTATCTGTTTAAATTATTTTCATGAAGATTTCAGCATTCGAAGTACGTTAAATGTAAAATGCTATTTTTTTAATTAAAAAAATTTTCGTTTGATTTTTAGATATTTTTACCTAGGCATAGTATTTATTTTTAACGCATAAATAAATAATGTAAAAATTGGTTTAAATATTATCATTACAAATACAAATGATTAAAAACTTGAAACTGATTAGTACATTGCCTCAGTAATGAAATGTACTATGAAAAGTTGTTTTGTCCGACTTATAGGTAAAATATGGCGATGAAAACTATGATTAAATATTGGGTCGCAAATGCTGAAAATTTGAGAAGCACTAGGCTAAGTGGATAAGATTACATGAAATTACTCTTCAACTGGGAGATGGGGTATAGATATAAGCGGGCAGATCTATGTACAGTGAAAATCGTTTAACACTAAACTGAGGGTACTGAAATATTTTTTCGTGTTAAAGGATATTGCAAAAAAAAACCATATATTCAACAAAATTAAGCTTATTAAAGTACATTTATTGTTCACAAATATGTATATATACATGTATTTAATAAAAATCAATGAAACAAAAACATTCACAAGTATTTAATGAAATTTAATGCAAAATTTTCAAGTTTTTTGAAAAACAAAACATTTGAGTTCTTCAAAAATAATATGACATTTTTCTTTGCATTGACTTTTTTATTATCAAATTGTCCAGAAATTGTTCGATGTCGTCCATTTTGTCATTTAATTCACCAATGGAATGTGCGTCCAAATAACTGCTCATACTTCTTTCGTGACGTTCCTCATTTCGGATGACTTGGGGAATAGGAGATGCATTATTCATTTCATTTTCACTTTCAGAATCTGTATAAATGATAGTTTTTGAGTTTTGAACAAACTCCTAAGTGTGTTTGCCTGTCATGATTGGGGCTGTACAACATTATCATCATGTACTGCAACAAATTCATCCGATAATAGAGTAGGTCAGTTCAATAATACAGAAAAATAATGCGAAATCCTCTCTCTTTCATTTCACACCCTTCTGAAATTTCTGGTGTTTTCCGGATTTTGTTCATTCCCAGAAGGGAAATCTTTTCATGCTAAGATGGAGAAAAAAATGCATGAAAATACACAGATGTTTGTCGGGACCATTGTATTATTTCGTGTTATTCGATATTTCGCTTTAAGCGTTTTTGCGTTAAACGTATTGCCCTGTAGATCATGATTAGCTTTTAATATGTTTTCTTTGTTTTGTTTTTAGTGCTGTGAAAATTATTTAATCAAAATGAGCTGCAAGATTTTTTCTCAAATATTTTTATACCAAATATAATTACAAGAAATTACCTTTTAATAAAAGTATAGCATTTTTACTAAAAAGGAAAATGGGAGTTGTTAATGAGCGGTGTAAAACCATAAGCAAAAAAATCACTTACCTCCTCTCTTGTTCTTCTAAATTGTCAGGCTCTTATTAAATTGAAAACTTTTAATTTCCGCAAATGCATATTGAATTTAAACACTACTATGTTTTAGGTAATACTAACCATATTAGATATTTTCGCAAAGTATCTTTCGCAAAAATCAGTTTTGAGACGACTTTGATAAATAACAATCCACAGTGCGTTGCCAGTGTCTCTGATAACCATAAAAACCTTTTTCTATTGCGGTACAGCCAGCTCTGTCACGAACTTTGTTATCAAATGAAGGATGTACGTAAAAAGTAGACATTAATGGACAATGTGCGTCAACTAATACACTGTGAACTAACATTCTGTTTTCTTAAACTATGCTATGCTATCCGGAAATCGAGACTTATTTTGATTTTTCAATAACTATTTAAAATTCAGTATATGTATTCGACTTATTGTAAGTTGTATTTTGAGAAATTGCACAATATTTTGCTTGATTGATAGAATTGTATGCGGCCGCCCCTTGCTTTGGCCACCCTCGTGCGGTGCACGCGCTGCACACCTGCTAGGATCGGCCCTGGGTGTCAAACTCGAAGGCTAACTTGGGCCAAACAAACAAGGTTTAACTCTAGATGAGCTGCAAAAAAGTCCATATTCATAGAAACGTAGGATTATTTCGAATACTTTATAATAAACACATATAAAATAACAAAAAAAAATCCATGTTTACGTCCTGGCACTGACATTTCTTCACTGCTTCTATTTTTCCATTCTCGGGAAAAAAATTTTAATTTATTATATATTATTGTGTGCCAATATATTGGTTGGGCCACGTGTCGGGGTCGTTGTGGGCCCCGTGTTCGTCACCCCTGATCTACTGCAACGTATTCTTCCGACACAGTACAAAATACAGTACACAGACACAGTACATTTGCGAAAGGTACTGTAAGAATGTCCAAATAATTCATAAACTTTCTCAAACATTTCAATGAGTATCGGCTGATTTTTTCAATATCCAGGAGGGAAATATTTTCGTGTTAAGTGATTTTCGTTTCGTGTTAAGAGAAAAGAAATGTATATGGAAATACATAGTAGTTTGTTGGGATCGTTGTATGATTTTGTGTTAAGAGGTATTTCGTCTTAAGCATTTCGCGTTAAACGTATTTCACTATAGATAGAATACACACCCTGCGCGGAACAAGTGTTATAAACAAGTATTTGGAAGGTTTCTGATACAAAATCGAATTTCTAAAAGTTAGATTTGGAAAAATCTCCGATTTCGACCTTTAAAAATTTTGTCCTTCATTATTTTTTAAACATTTCATTGGACGTGAGGAATGCGAAATTCCATGTCAGAGAGCAAAAGAAAACATTATGTGACACTATTTCTTTTGTTCGGTAGTATTTTATCTAA
>BMAV01006367.1:0-44298 GCA_019973955.1 Trichonephila inaurata madagascariensis
AAAAGCAAGGTATATCCCTGCCGATTCCTTTTGGGGATAAAACTTTTTTTTCCACAACTTCAACGTCCCCTTACCCCCATCCCCCTCGACTGCCTAAACCCCCCTTTTTACGGTCCCCCTTTAAAATTATCTTTCGATCATTTCGAAATTGGGTTCCTGGAACTCGATCATCATTCTAAAAACATTCCTCCTGTCGGACCACCTATTATTTTTGACGGCTATTCTCATCTACCTCTAAAAAAATTTTTCCCAATTTTTGGTCTACCCCCAACTCAAATTTTCTATTTCTGCATTAGCATAAAAAATTAGGCACCCTATGCGCGTTTTGACCCCGTCTTTCCAATTACACTATTTTCAAACCCCCTTTTTAATTTGTAAAATACCTGTCTTAAAATTTAGCCAATATTTCCAAAAGTTGACCGTGTTCTTGCGGAGCGAACTTCCATTTAGTCCTGGCCCGGGGTTTCGGAGTCTAACAAAAATGTGATAAACCCAAATTCCGCCTCGACACCCTTAGCTCTAAAGTCTTATGTATTTTTAGCAAATCGTAAACAAGTTTTTTTTGGGCCGTTTTTCCCTGCTTCCCGGAAAAAACCTGCCCCCAATTTTTCTTATTTTTTTTTGGGGAAAAACCCACATCCGCCCCAGCTGCGGAAAATCCGTGGTGTTCTTGCACTAGCCCCGACCCAAATATTGAGACCAATCTTGAGCCCCCCCCGAGATGACTTTTCTTAAACTTTGGATTATTTTGGGATTTCAATTGTTTGATTACTATTGTCTAAAGGGAACCCCGGAAAATTCTCAGACCCGAAAAATACATTTCAGGTAATATACCAAACCCTCCTGCGTTACCTAACCCAGAATTATAAATGCCGGGTTTTGGACTAGCCATCTGTCGATAGCTATGTCGGGGGGGTTTCCCCGGGTTAAAGGGGTGTGGAATTATCGGAAGGTGAGACATTCTATATTTTAATGCGATTTTTATTAAGAATTTAACTTAAATTTATATAACGAACAAACATATTATGAGAAAAAACCCAAAAAGTACCCCCTTTTGGTGATCGCTCAATTAGATCGCTTATCAAAATATAACTAATTATCTGTCTAATTCGTTTCAATTTTAAAACTAGATTCAAATTTTCCTCCCCTTGGTTAAAGCTCCGACGTACTTTCAGGTAGACTGATGTATTGTCAATAGTTGCCCTTTTATATATTAGCGGGGGTCGGCGCTCCGTGATTCTTGAGTAGGCTCAAACCACTTCCCCTGTTCCCAACTGCTTTTCTAAGACTGCCATTTTTGCTCACCCCCCAAACTTTCTATCCTTTTTAAAAAGGTTATCTTATTTGATTTAAAGCTTCGTTTTTTTCCCTCTTGAAATTGGGTTGGAAAAGTTTTGCCTTTAATCATCGCAAAGAACTAGGAGTTATGTTAGAAAAAGGGCGCGAGAAAGTCATAAACCAACCCCCAAAAAATTTTTATTTAATCCTGGGATATTTTACTTTTACATGTACTTCTCTTTTATATATTTTAACGTTATACTTAAATTTCACCTTATTATTTCATGTCCCAATCCTTCCTGGGTACATACACCCAAAACTCTGCATCAGAGCAAGTACTTATGCTTGGGGACTGGTTTTTTTACTTTCCGTTTAGGCCCATATTGGGACATTCAGGGCGTCCCCCGAAATGAAAACTCTTTTTAAATTACTTTGCAAATCTATATTTCATAATCCAGTATGTTTTAAATTTTATGCATTTTATATCATTTTTAAATTACAACAAACTTTCATGTCCACCCGCATCTTCAAAATAATGAGCCGCAGCGTGTATGATTAAAAAACGGCCCCCACTCCAGGTTTTTTGAACCAGATGGGGGTTAATACGGGAAAAATACAACAACATATATATATATACCAAAAAAAACAAAAAATTTTTTAAAAAACCATTAAACAAATAACCAAAGGAATTTCGCATCTCAAATGGGGCCCAAAGAAACAAATCATAATTACAATTTTTTTCTCCATCAATTTAGAAAAATTTTTCAAGTCAAATGTTCAAAAAATATACACTCATTGTAGTGTCAACTTTTGCTTCCATTATAACTTTTAAACACCGCCCGAGACTTCCTTCTTTGCAATAATTCTTCCGACCACTTGTTGGAAAGAACATAAAAATGAAACAATACAACCTGATTTTATGGTTTGTCTTCCACCAGCACACCCATGGACAAGGTGCTATCACTGTTCGCTCCTCTTCTCATTCCTCGGTTGTTCTGTGCTCCCTTATGTTGCCTGATGTAGGGCTTATATTCTCCTCTTCGGCTATTCCTAGCTTGGCTTGTCGTTGCTCCATTGGCCAGTAGGGACTCCTGATCCTTTTTCTGGCGTGGTCGCAGGCTGTACTCCCTTCTATCTTGAACTCCAGCTGCTTCCATCCTGTTCTTCTTCCTACTTATATAAATGTTACTTCATGACAATCGTCTTTTACTAATGTTATTGGGTCTACCTTTCTGCCACTTTCTCTGTGGTCCACTTGACCCCGATCCATACGACCGTTTAACTTCTTTTTCTGGACGCTTTCATTTAGTTCTTGTCTTATTTCTAGAAAAGGAGCTAGGTAGTGATCTGATAAGTGATCCGCGCTTAACGGCCCTATCCGTGTGTTTCTCACATTGCTTTGACTTGAGATTTATCCCTTTTTCCTGTAACTCACGCTTTACCGCAGACCCTTTCTTCTTCCCATATTGCGACTCATTTGAACTTTGATGTACGTTTTCCGAACTAGTCGTTTCCTGACGTGAACTGATACTATCTGAGCGACCTGTTCCTAACTCGACCTCGTCATCGTCACATTTCCTATGACGATATATTCTTACTTGATCAACATTGACGGTTAACCTTTTTACTGAGTTCCATATTACAATATTATTATTATTTCTTACTTCTAACATTCTATACGGACCTTCAAATTTTTGCTTGAATTTGGAACAAATTTTATTAGCTGCTGAACTTAAAGGGTGTGTTTCTAATAAAAACCAGTCATCTCCCTTAATTTCTACATCCCGCCTTCGTCTATTATAATATCTTTCCCATCTTTCATGCTTACTTTTCGTTTTTAGTCTAGCTTCATGAAACAATTTCTCAATATTTCTTACTGCGAATTCAGTTCCGTCCGAAATCATTACTAATTTTTGAAATGGGGTAATCAACTTTCGAACCATAAATAATTCCGCAGGAGTTTTTCCCGTCGTTTCATTCACTGCCGTACGGATAGCGTAAGCAAACTCACGTAAGAATTGGTCCCAAGTATCGTGTTGATCATTTACAATAATAATCATATAAAATTATCAAAAAAAGTATCCGCTATTATACGAGCCGAGGCCTTTTTAAGAGGTATAATTTCAGCCCGTTTGATGAAATGATCGGTAATAACTAAACATATCGATTACGTCTCACTCTCGATATAGGATGCGGGCCTAATAAATCTAACGTAACTATCTCATTTGGATAATTTGATACAATCGGATTTAATCGACCAGCTGGTAACGCTTTTTATAATTATTAACTTGGCACATATGGCATGTAGAGACATATTGATGAATAAATTTTCTCATATACGGGAAATAACAAACGTCCCGAATTTTATGATAAGTTTTAAATCTGCCTAGATGCCCTGCGATTGGCTTGTCGTGAAATTCGCATAAGATGCTTTTCTTTAAGACTTTGGAATGTATACACGAATTTCACCTAACGACATTGCGTGTTTCGCATAAAACAACAAGCCTTCAATTAGACGGAAGTCGCGGGACCAATTCTCACATATCGTCGCATTAACAGAGTTATCTTCCGGTTTTTCTAAATATCTATAGATATGACCTAATTCTGGGTCATTCTTTTGCTCTGTTATTAACTGTTCTCGCAAAGTAAGTCCTAAATCTCTGATTATTGCACAATTAACTTTTTCTCCCATTATACTTTCAACTGGATTTTAGGATAAAATGTCCGCCACCGCATTTTGAGTTCCAGGTCTATGTTCCCATTCTATATTAAATTCCGCTAATTTGAGTGCCAATCTGATCATCCTACTCGACAAATTTTTTCCATGCGTTAAACGTGTTAAGGCAGCGTGATCTGTAATAACTTTAATCGGCATCGCTCTTAAATATGTTCGGAATTTGTTCAACGCCCATACTACTGTCAGACATTCTCTTTCGGTTAGCGTATAGTTCCTCTCCGCGTTGTTCAGAGTACGTGAAGCAAATATAACTAGTCTTTGTTCCCGATTGAGCACTGCTCCCAAACCGATTGAACTGGCATCTGTAAATAATTCGAGGGGCTTTTTTTAACTCCGGCAATTTTAAAACTGGCGCCTTTGTTATGGCCGCCTTGACCGCGTCGAATGCCTTCTGCGCACTCAGTGGACCAGACGAATTTTTTAAATTTTCGTTTAAATTATAAAGGGGCTCACAAAGATCAGCATAATTTTTAATAAATTTCGCGTACCACTGGGAAATACACAAAAACTTGGACACCTCCTTTGAGTTCCGTGGGGGCTTCATCTCTAGTATGGCTCGAACCTTTGTCTGATCCGTTTTGATTCCCTTCTTACTAATAATTAATCCTAAATACTTCAATTCTGCGCACCCAAATTTACATTTATCTTTACTTAATGTCAATCCTGCATCTTGCAACAACGAAAAAACTTTCCTTAAATGCTCAACATGTTGAGTGAATGATGGAGATGTGATAATCACATCATCCATATAGACACTCACAAACTTCCCTATCACCGGTTTCAGGATTAGGTCAATAGCCATTTGAAAATTGGGAGCCGCCCCTGATAAGCCGAATGGCATCTGCCGGAAAGCATAAGTGCCACTTTTTACTACGAATGCGGTCTTAACAATATCACTGGGGTTTACTGCCATTTGAAAGTACCCACTTCTTACATCAAGAGAAGACATTATTGTCGTATAGGGGATATTCGTTATTAAATCATCTATTAACGGTAAAGGGTATCGCGGAAACTTAGTGATCGAATTTAGTTTCCTATAGTCTACCGAAAATCTATATGCTTCCGGATTATCCAGTGGTAACCCATTATTTTTCTTACATAACACAACCGGTGACGCGTACGGGGATTGAATTGGAACAGTTGTTTCTTCTCGTAACATTTTTTGTATATGAAAATCTATTATCGCTTGCTTTTGCCGATCATATCTGTGCGGCCTGGAAACTACTGGTGGATTATCTCCCGTATCAATTTCATGGTATAGAACATGAGTAAGACCTGGTTTGTCCGAGAATAATCCCTTAAAACTACTAAACAAATTTTGTAATTCCTGTTTTTGTTTATCCTCCAATTTTGTCTTAGACAAATCTATTTCAACATTTTCCTCTTCAACTGTTTCAACCACCCTAGTTATCTGCGAATCGGGGATCTTCAACGATTTTCGATCAAAGTTTAGAACGATTCTTGTAATCCACTTATAAAATCAACACCAAGAATACATGGGTATTCCAAATCCGTCAACACATGAAACGACCAAGGTTTAACAAATTTTCGGATCTGAATAATCAATTCTACAATTCCTATATTTTGGCATTTCGCTCCCTGTGCTGTGATCACATGAGCTCGCGATTTTTTTTACTTGTTTATAAAAAAAATATTTTTTATATTAATCTTCCGATATAAATGATTTCTCTGCTCCGGTGTCTCATAGCGCTTTCAAAAATGTGTTATTTAATAAAATAAGAACGTAGGGAAGCTCCACGGGTGATATACATATCGGAGAAAGTTTAATTAGTATGTCCCCTGCCGATTTCTTTTGACTATTTTGAACTTCATTAACTTTTAAAACATTCAATCGTCCCTTTGCATCCTATCGCTTAGACTGAAATTCTCACTCGAACCCCTATTTCTGCGGTCCCCTCTATTAAAATTATCATTTCGATCTTCTTTTCGAAATTGGTATCCCCTTTCGTTGAATGTCCGATCATCATTCTGAAATCTGTTCCTACTCTCGAACCACTTATTACTTTGACGGCCATTCTCATAAGTACCTCTAGAATCATTTCTGCCATTATTTGGTCTACGCCCAACCACAGAATTTATCCAGTTTCTGCGATTATCATCAAAATTAGACATCCTATGCGCGTTTTGACTCCTTCTTTCATCATTATCACTATTCTGCGAACCCATTTTTATTTGTAAGAATACCTCTCTTCAAATTTAGCTAAGATTTCTAAAAGTTGTACTTTGTTCTGTGGATTCCGGACTTCCACATAGTCCTGGACTTGTGGTTCGAGTCTAACAAAAATGTGATCAACCAATTCCTCCTGCAACATCCTGAGTTCTAAATTTTTATGAATTTTCAGTAAATCGTAAACAAAATTTGTTGGTTCCTGATTTCTTCCCTGCTGGGACGCGAAAAACCTCGCTTCTAACTCTTTCTTATTTTTGATTGCGGGGAAAGCTTTCGCTAACTCTGGCTTTAGCTGCGCGAAATCCGTGGCTGTATCCTGCACTAACACTGATCCAAATATTAAATACCAATCTTGAGCCCTCTTCCCCTGAGATGACCTTTCAAATAAGCACATTCTAAGTTACTAGGAATTTCTAGTAACTGTATTTGATTATCTATGGCCTCTAAAAATTCAGTAACATTCTCGGACCCGGAAAAGCACATTTCTGGTGAAATACCTAACCCAGAGTCATAAAAATTATAACGGTTCGAGCGCCATTGCGACATGGTCGATCTTCGCAGACCATATTGTGGGGTTTCAGCGTAAGTTAGAGGTGTGGGATTCTCGAAATGATGAGACATTTTAATTTAACTTAAATTACTTATATATCGAGCAAACTTATATTAAGTGAGAATAAACCAAAATACATAGTCTTAATTAACACAGATCGCGCAATTAGATCACTTATCAATATAATTTTATTATATCCGCCTACTCTCACACAATCTCAATAATATATTCGCATTCAGAATATAATCTTCCTACCTTAGTTGAATACTCAACGTCCAATCCACTTCAGATATTTCTATAAGCCGGCGTACAATGGTATGTACCTTCGTTGAATGGCTAGGTTTTCGTGATTCTAGGTAAGCCGTCAATCAAAACTTCTATCTTCTCTGAACTGAACTTTCTCTAAATTGCCATCACGCTCACTAAAACCTTTATCCTTTTAAAGGTTATCTTATTTGCATCTATCCTACGTTTCACTTCTTGGATTTGGGTTGGAAAAAGATTTGCCATTAATCGTGGCCGTCAAAGAACACAGAGGTTATGTTAGAGAAAGGACGTGTGATATGTCACAGAGTGAATGCATATGTTCCGTGTTTGTTAATGTGTTCCGTATAAATTAATAAAGGAGGATGCATCGACCACATCATTCTCGTTCATTTGGCACGACTACAGCATGAACATCTAAATTAATAAAATGCAAATATTCTTCTTCGAAGTTTATTATATATATATATATATATATATATATATATATATATATATGACATGATTTGAAGTCAGAACAGACTTAGTTTTTAAAAGGGAACTTTATTTGATCAAAGTTAGACATCATCTGACGCAAAAATGTAGAGAGAAAAAGAACGCCACCGATAAATCTTAAGTAGGTTAAACACTTAAAACACCGATCGTGGCGTTCATGAGTGCTCTTGAAAGTTAATGTTGACATATAGTGCTATTAAACGTGACGATCTGGAATTAGACATGTTTATTGGCTAGGCCATATGTTCGGAAGAAATAAATGGGTCATTAGTTTGATACTTGAAGAGGTGAGGAGGTAATATAAAGCGAATTACTAGATATGGAATTAATTTTAATCTAATTTAATTATCACATTTGCCCCCAATTTTAAAAGGAGTCAGGCGTCGTTTTCTCTTTTACAAACTTAATCAATTTTCAACATATAGAAAACAATACATAACATCATTTGGAGACGCATATTACACTCAGTAGAAATATTTAAAAAATAAAAAGGAATACTAAAATCAAAATGCTCTAAAATAAACGAAACTATAACAACAAACACAGTAATGACACTTCCAAAAAATTAATTGATAAAAATGAATTTCCGTTCATATAACTGAAGATTAGCTTGTTCAAATCTATTGGACATCCAGAATAAGAGCTCACGTTTCCTCCTATTCCTTCATAAAAATAGATTCGTATTATAGCTAGCAGATAATGTTTAAAAAAAAATTATATTGGAAAATAATACCATATCAAACAATAAGACAGTAGACATAAAAATACATGGTATCATACAAATATTAAAATACTAATTTTGTATAAAAATCTACTCTGGCGCCATCGTAGTAATACCTTATAGTGTTACACAAAATGTTTTGCATACATGACATACATTTTTTAAAAAGATAAAAAAAATATAGACACTAATAAAATGAAATTATTAATAATATGAAAACGGTGTACAACAACTTTATATGCACTATTCAACACACAAACAATATTTTTATTTCATATGCGTTATAACTATAAGAATATAAAAGTATAAAATTATAAGAATATAGGAATAAAAGAATATAAGAGTTATAAGATTTAAAGAGCTCTTTAAATAATTGAGTCGGAAATGTGGACTCTCTTGTATCATCAACTTTAGTATTTATGTAAAATTTACACACTATTCATTGTAACTTAACAATATCGCAAACAATATTTTGAATCTCTCCGTAACCTTCTAAGTATTTGTTTCATAGAGAAAATTCTTTACTTTCTCTTACACACATTCACTAATATAAACTGTATCACACTACTTATTTTAGAACACATCTCTCTGAGAAATCTGCGTGATCAAATCACAGATGTTCAGGGATGCTAATAAGAAAACATTAAGAGGTGTACATATCAAACTAAACAAGTTTGTCCTCTTAATGTTTCAAGACATATACAAAATTATAATGATTGTATTCTCCTTTATCCACTGTACAATATCCAAAAATAAGCTTCAAGTTATTAAATTAATTTTAAATTTAGATAAGAAGAAATTTCGAGAAATAGTGAATCTTGATATATGGCCGGTATATCAGAACACACTATTTCAAAATGAAAAAAAAAATTAAATGACGTGCAATAAGGTTACTGCTGAATAAAATAATTAACAAAACAATAAAATTCAGTGGAGAAAAAAAGAATGCAACAAGACTTTACTTTTGTTTCTTATAAAAATCAATATCACTAGTATTAGTACATTAGTCAATTTTCTAAAAACTTAATTTATATATTTCAACTTTGAAACTTCAATTTCTATCATAAATGTTAATTCATTCGACATCTTAAGATAAAATTATGAGAAGTATATTAAAATTTCTCAAAATTTTGTATGATGAAACCTCTACACTTTGTTTTCTTAGCTAAAATATAAAGAATATTTGATTTTACAAAACTATATTATAAAAATTAAATATATCATATCATATATTATTTTTCCTCTTAAAGTTCTGTTCAGCAAAACTCAGTCACTTCAAAGTTACAAAAATTGGAAATATATAATTTAATTGACCTGCACTTCGTAGCGGCAGAAACCCTTGGTGAACGGTAATCCAGATGTTGTTGCTTAATGATTTGATTTAGTAATTTTTTTCGATGTTGGTCAAATCACTGTATTATTGGAATTAATTCACAATACCATTCCGAGAAGAAGAAGATTTTTTTTTGGCGGAAGGGAGCGATGTCTTTCTTAACGGGAATAGGGATCCACGCTTCTCTTCTTTTTTCTTTTTTTTTTTTTTACTGTGCCATTAGAACGTTGTTTCTTTCACTCACGGCAATCCGGCCCCTTTAGCATAGAGAGAAATATCGTTCCAGGAGTCCTATAATCGTTATTCAGAGCACTTTTCTCGATGGTTGGTATACTTGGCGTTTTCAGCAAGAGATGCACAGCGCAGTCGGAATCCCATAAAATTTTCTATAGCACTTGTTACAAAAGTTGGCATATTTGAAGTTTGTTTTTAATTTTAAAATTTTTTTACTACTGAGAATAGCTTTATGTTAAAATTTGAAATTTATTCGCAGATAGATCCTGCCGGCTTTATTTCTGATATGATTTGAAGTCAGAAACAGACTTAGTTTTTAAAAAGGAACTTTATTTGATCAAAGTTAGACATCATCTGGCGCAAAAATGTAGAGAGAAAAAGAACGTCACCGAAAAACCTTAAGTGGGTTAAACACTTAAAACACCGATCGCGGCTTTCATGAGTGCTCTTGAAAGTTAATGCTGACATATAGGGCTATTAAATGTAACGATCTGGAATTAGACATGTTTATTGGCTAGGCCAGTGTTTCTCAAACTTTCAATACTGGCGCCCCCTTTTCAATCACAATTTTTATCGCGCCCCCCTTATACATTAATAAATTACTGAATGCAATAATAATGCCCTTTGACGCTAAAGCTACAATACACGATCTTAAATATAAACCGTACAAATTAATAACAAGTATTAAATTTTGTATATGTTACTTTTAAGCAAAAAAAAAAAAATTAAGTAATAGGATAATTATTATGTAATTTTTCCTTTCTCTGATTTTTAAATTGGAACATATTGCAAAATGCGGTGGCTGCTTAGAAGACAAAATATAGATATCAGCTAAATATAGAAAAAGAACTTAGAGGGTCAATTTCTAAAAAACTTTGAAAAACTTTGCTCTGCAAGACAAGCCCATGGAAGTCGCTAATACTTATTAAACTTGTTCTTAATTCAGTATTAATAAAATAAGTATTAAATTTTTTATATATGTTACTCTTAAGTAATATATATTTTAAGTAAATTACTTTTAAGTAATAGGTTAATTATTTTATTTCTCTCTCTCTAATTTTTAAATTGAAACAGATTGAGAAATAATATTTAATTAAAGATTTATTTCCTTCAAGATCCATTTCTAAAAGTACAAATGTCATTAAAAAATAGCCTAATCTATGTTGCTCTTTATCATATCCATTACATCTGGCATCCTCGCGAACGTATATGTGAGTCTAGGCAACCTAACAGACGTCTGCACAAAACATGTAAAAATGCTGTACTTCGTACAATTCTAGTCAGTCTTGGCCGAATCGATTAGCTACCGAATCTCTCTTGAATGTACATTTCATAATTCACGCGTTAATTATAATTCACGGTATTAAGTATTTACGGCAGTGGATTAAAAAATCATAGATATATTTTTAAATCATAGCGAGCATTCGACGATAATAAAGCATCAACAAGTACACAGACGAGGGCAAATTGATAGCAAGTTACGAATGGGTTAGGGATCCATTTCAAAATACTTCAGAAGGGCTCTCAACTACCGAAAAAGAGATCTTCATAGATTTCACATCCAGTGACGAAATTAAGGGCAATTTTGTAATAAATCACTCTTTGAATTCTGGATAGAGGTGGATGCTGAATTTTCTGCACTGAAAACAAAAGCATTTCGTATACTATTACCATTTTTAACAGCATACCTTTGTGAATCGGATTTTCTGCAATGGCTACTTTGAAGACAAAATATAGATCTGAGCTAAATATCAAAAAATAACTCTGAGTGTCAATTTCTAATTTTTAGCCTTCCTTTGAAAAACTTTGCTCTGCAAGACAAGCCCATGGAAGTCACTGATAATTATTAAACTTGTTCTTATACTGGCTGAAGTACCCACTCTTAACACGAGTTTATTTGTTTAAAAATGATAATATATTATTCTTGATATAATAGCTTAATTGTAAGGAGAGTAAAACCAAGTGCATGACAATGTATACAAAATGTAAAATGATTTATTGAAATGAATACTCATATTATAAACGGTTTTGAATGAACTGTAATTTTAAGCCTCGCAGAATTAGCATTTAGAATAAATGTTAAGTAATAAAAAAAGAATATAAAATTCTAATGAATAACAATTGTGTTATTTTTTAATATTTAAAGCGAGAAAGCCCGGGATCAGGTGTGCACTCGATACTAACGTTAATGGTCGCGGGGAGTGATGCACCCCAATTCTTTTTTATAATTATTTTCAATATACAAGATAAAAATCACAATTTCAGTGAATAATTTAACTAAGATAAAATATACTTACCTATTTCAATGATTTTTCTATTTGTCTTTCATAATTTGAGAAAATATCCAATAAAACTGAACTAAATTATTCCAAATGTGCGTGACCTTAATAAAGGACACAAATCACAGACACTTTTTGCTAACATTACAGGAAAGCTTTTTGCAAGCAAAACTGTCCTATTTTGTTCACGTTTTTGTAGTTTTAATATCCTTTGATGATTGACAAATATCCTGTTGTACTTGTTCTTGCTTGTGTCTTTTTGGCAGGGTGAAGTGCATTTTGTGGTACAGTTATGGCTTCATATTTTCTTGATAAAGTTCTTAAAGTAGAGAGCTATTGAAAATTTTCCTTTCGTTTCATGTTTATTACTTTTCTCAAATTTACTTCCGCTAACATGATTAATATGCATTATTTCAGCAAGTGTTTCCCTTGTTTGATCAGCTTCAATTTCCTTTCAGAGAGATCACAGATGCCCAATTCTTTTTTTAGATTCTGCTCATTTACATTTATAAACCATAATCAGTCGTACAACATCACAATTAAAACCACTAAGTTATTCATAGGGAAAATGCAGCATGTTCAAGAAAATATTTTTGAAAAATAGTGGTCGTGCCGGGAACTCAGTCTAAACAAGTACCTTAAGATTCTAAAAAAACGTTTGCCACTCCCAAAAAGGAGATATGTTATCAATTCATTTTAGCTCCCATTAAGACTGTCATATTAGAGGATTCTCTGTCAAGGTCATTGGTAACAAATAAACAGTTTTCCCAGAATTAACGATTTTTGTATTATATGTTTCAGTATACACATAAAAATAAATCTTGGCCAATTAATCCTTCAAAGTGCTCAATATGCTTATCCATGTATCAAAAAACTCTTTCACATTGTGAAAAAAAAGCGCAACAGAATTATATAATTTACAACTTCCCTAAAAGAAATTGATGCAGGTAACCACACACATACCAGTAAGTTCGAAAGACAGCAAAAGTAATATTTTAAGTTAAAAGAAATGTAATAAAAAATCTCTCATCGTAGGATTAGAGCAAAGCAAACAAATTATTTTTTTATTTAGTTATAGGATCAACGATAGCTAATGAGCGTTCAAAGTAGAATCTTCTATTTTTGATGATCTTTTTTCACCAGATGATATATATAAATCATATCAATGTAAATCTGTATTTTTTTATTATATCAGAGAGTATTTTGTTTTTTTTCATTCCAGTTGATTAATTTTTTTAACCTGTTATTTTCGATATGCTCGCGCCCCCCTTGAAGGGTTATCGCCTCCCCCCCAGGGGGGCGCGCCCCACAGTTTGAGAAACACTGGGCTAGGCCATATGTTCGGAAGAAATAAATGGGTGATTAGTTGATACTTCAAGAGGTGAGGAAAAAGATGAGTTAAGTGCTAAATAGAGAATTTAATTTTTAATCTAATTTAATTATCCTTACATTTATATATATATATATATATATATATATATATATATATATATCATATCTAAGAATAATAAGCAGATAATATTTTTAATATGTTTGCACACACAAATGTTCTTTAAAATTAATTTCGATTTTTTTTCCTTCTAGATTTGAGATGCCCTGCTTCTGAAATAGAATACATTTCCCTTTTACCAGGAAGAACAATCAATATAAGTTGTTCTAAAGATTCTACATTCATAGATGCCCAATATTTCTGGACAGCCAATGGCTCATTTATTGAAAACAATCTAAGTAATAAAGATACTCTCGTAATTTCACCCAAAACACCAGGATTATACGTATGTTTAACGATCAGTTCTGATGAAATCAGCATAATGAAAGCAGTAAAAATAGTGCCGGATCAAATGAAACCAATAGATTTGACATTTGAAAAATGTAATTTAACTTTCAAAAATTTCAGTGCAAATGTATCTACTTTATTTGGTTCAAATATATCACTTTCTTGTGAAGTGAGTTCACTCTCAACCAAAATATATTGGTTAAAAGATGGGGAAATTGTTTCGGATATACATGGAGCTTATTCTAAGTCCTATTTAAATATAACAAACATTCAAACAGCAGATGAGGGTAACTACACCTGTATAGTGCATGAAAAAAATAACCAACAATGTTCTTCTATAAAAAGTATGATAGTCAAAGTAGAAAAATTAGCTCAATTAACTTCTGGCTTTGTCTGTGGTCAACCTGTCAGCACTACAAGAAGGTGGAAACGAGTTATAGATGGGAGCCGAGCTGCTCCTTTGTCGGCACCCTGGATGTGTATGTTGTCTATGGATCGTGAACCTCCATTTTGTGGGTGCAGCCTTGTATCTGATAAATGGGTTGTCACTGCTGCTCATTGTTTTAGGTCTGCAAACAAACTAAATTCAACATTCATGTCACAAGAGGACGTTTACAAGAAAATAAGAGTTAAATTTGGCAAACAGCAACGCAGACAAATTGAGAAAGGTGAAGTTGTAAGAAGAATACAAAATTTGGTAATACATCCCCAATTCATACTTGATTCAATTATACGAAACTTGACGAATGAACATGACATTGCTCTCCTAAAATTAAATGAGGCTATCGTGTTTCAGCCTAGTATATTGCCCATTTGTCTTCCACCTCCCGGTTTCATGGATTCAGTGCCACCTGGTACTTTAGGAGTTGTGACTGGTTGGGGCAGAGTTAGTGTACGCGATTCTATTATGGCTTTGACGCTTCAAGAAGCCTATTTACCGTTAGTAAACAATAGTTCTTGTCAACAAAGCTCTAACTATGTAATTACTGATAATATGCTATGCGCCGGTTATGCCGAAAGTTATAGACCAGACACATGTTCTGGAGATAGTGGTGGACCATTTGTACTGCAAAAGTTAAGCAGCTGGTATCTCATAGGAATAGTCAGTTGGGGTGAAGGATGTTCGAGTCCTAAAAAATTTGGCATATACACGCGAGTTGATAGATATGTGCCATGGATTCAGTCAATCCTTACAGAAAAATTAAACGAAAATTGACTTTTTTCATGTCAAAATTTTACATTCATTTTCAGGAGTTAGTTTCCATTCATTTTCGAAGTAACTGAATAACTACTTTAAAACACTATTATAATGGAATTGTGAAAAAAAATCTATTGAATATTCGAACAGAACTAATTTCATTAATTTAAAATAACAAATCACAACAATTTTTCTTCGCTCTAAGAGAATAATTTTAAGAAGTATAAGTGAAAACATGTTACACACTATCGCAGCATCAGATTTTTCAATAAACAGACTTATATATATATATATGTTTTGAAGCTTATTGATGACTACAAAGCTTTTTACATTTTATTTACAGTTAAATAACGATGAAGCTGCAGTTCTTTGAATGTCATAAAGAGAAATCTTTTTTAAACTATAAAAAATACTGAAATGTTGGGAACGAAAAAACGGTGTTGTGAAAAATTGGCATGTATAAGTTCGAAAAATATTCTAAGTATTGAATGTATTGAATGACGTATTTGTGTTTTTTGGGTTCCTTTTTTATTATTATTTATAGCTAAGTGTAACTTTTTTATGCTTATTTTTACCATCATGCCTATAAAATGTATTTTATTTGCTGTTGTTGAAAATAAAAAAAAGCGTAAGCGATTTCATTTTTTTTTCCCTCGCTTGGTATGATTCGAATTTTTTTCCTCTTTTTCCCTCTTTTTTTTTTTTGATGTAGAGTGTACATTAAACAGTCCTAATAATGAGGATTTTGTTCTATATAATTTTAAAAACTTGAACAAAAATTGTTTCATCGAATTTTCAAATTATAATAATATTAAGAAATTCAAGATATTAAATTAAAGTAAATATCTCAAAAGCTATACATAAATAGAATAAATATATAAATTAAATCACTTGAATGAATTAATCCTACATGGATGAGTGATTTTTTTTTTCTATTTTCCGAGTAAGTGCTTTATAGATTTCTATAAACAGTTTAGCCGCATTTCTTAATCTCTTTTTGCCATTAGAGATTCCTATACATTTTATTTAAAACCACACTAAATAGAACCTTGATTATATATATATTATATATATACCTGTAAAGTTGTGATTATCATTCAGTACATTTAATAATCCTTAGTTAGAATGTAGTCTTGAGCTGCTAGTGATTTGGTCCTGCCTTTGAAATTGTACTTCAAATACTGATAACCAAATGATTAGAAATATTTGAAATCAATACTTGTATTCGGAAGTCTTATTGCAGTATCAGCGGAGGGCTTGTTTCTAGATACATCATTTTCAGTAGTATTCCATCTCTTTCAAATATTCTTTCTCATGGCAACCTGAATAAGTTTTGGCCGTGGCATTTTCTCAACAGGAAAAAATTAATAAAAAAGCTTCTAAGTTACATAAACTATTTTTAAAGCTAAAATTAGCCTTGAAATATCGTTGGGTGGATGACTTGAGTACCCAGCTCTTTCGAGCTACAACCTCATATCAGTAGGTATTTGAGTGACTGTAAATGATTGACTTTTGCCCTTTGTTAATATTAAATGATTTAAGTATATAATAAAAATACTGGAGATTTTGGGGAAATAAAAATTTAAAATAATAAAATGCATTAAAATTGAGAAAAGAAGCTTCAAAGTCGGCACAAAGCACCGAAAATGAAGTTAGAATTTCGATCTTTGGTGGGCGGGGCGAAGCCGACCAATGGGAATGCAGCTCGGATCTCTGAGTAAATGGTGGAAAAGAAAATCAGAAAACAGTTTTTTAAAAGCTAATAAAAATACTATCATGAATAAAAAATAGTAGAGGAACATTTAAATAAAAAAAGAGATCTGTCGGAATAATTTTCCGAAGAAAATTAAAGAGTAAATAGTAAGATTGGAAAAAGGAGAGAATCGAACCCGATGCAAAGCATTGGGAGTGAGTGTCTCTGACCACTAGATCACGGGGATTTGTGCAAAGAGGTGAATAAGCATTTAAGATGAAAGAAGCGAAGTTTGTAAAGGAGAAAAAATAATTGCATGAAGAGGAGGTCTGAAAGAATATTTCTAGGTCTGTTGAAATTAGGATCAGGGATATATTTTTCAATATCCAAGATCAAGAGATTACTAGAATTATCAATATTATGAATTCAAAAAAACTTAAAATATAATTAAGCAGGAATGATTTAAGTAATGAAAATTTGAATTAATAAACATTTCAGACTAAAAGAGTTGATTGTGCTCAAATATATTTTTAATTAATTCAATTTCAGAGTAGAAAAATGCTTTAAAATGAAAGCGAAACCAAAACCATAGATCAGAAAACTTCAAATATCTTAAAAACTAATTTATGAACAGATCTGAAATTTAGTTGCAAGCTTCTCAATGATATAAAACACTCAAAAAAACCCATTGGTAATTATGAAATTTGAAGGGTCCTGGGAAGTCTTAAGATTGTGGAGAGATTGATTTTTGCTGAGAAAATATTGTATTCTCTGTTGAATTGTATATACGAATGTGTAAGGCAGGAAATTAAAGATTAAATGGGAAGTAGAATTTTATATATATATAGTTAAGTTATATTATTTAATTATAATTACACAGGCACATATATAAATGTAGACCAATAAATAAGTGTTGTACTCGCCACACAATCTTTTTAGCTAAAAGATAATATAAATATACTGCTGACCACAAAAAATGCTACACTGAAAGAAGCACGCAAAGAATGTGAAATTTAAGTCATGGGTTGACGGTGATGAAATACACTCATGGACAAAAAAATTCGCGCACCAAGAAATAATTGAGGGATCGTAACGAAACTAGGCATGAAGATACATGTCGGAAAGATATGCAAATTATTACAAATGCAGCGTGATTGTGCATTATGTATAGCCGGTAGAGGGCGTTTAACGTCGTTCACCATGGAGTATAAAACAGGTAACAAAAGCTTGTTTGAGTGTGCTGAATAGTTTAGAAAGGAAAAGCTGAGGTAGACATGCCATTACGCCGTTTTCGAAGACCATATGAGCAGCTGTCACAGCTTGAGAGGAGGAGAATCATCGGCATGATGAAAGCTGGGTGGTCAGCTAGGCGAGTAGCTCGTCAATTAGGCCGCTCTGATTGTGTTGTGAGGAGCTGTTGGGACCAGAGGATCCGAGAGATGTCATTTACACGAAGACCAGGCTCAGGACGCCCTCGACAGACCAGTCGTTGAGAAGACCGACACATCGTAGGAGATGCACACGTACAGCCAACTGCTTCATCGGCCTCCATCAAGGCACAGGTGGCACCTTCACTAGGGGCCCCTGTGTCTTCTCGAACCATATGAAGGCGCCTGGCTGAAGGACATTTGGGATCACTGCGCCTATTACGTGTGCTGCCCTTGACGCCCACCCATCGCCGCCTCCGTTTAGAAGGGTGCCGTACAAGAGGAAACTGGACTGCAACGGAATGGAACCAAGTCGTCTTTAGCAACGAATCCAGATTCAATCTCAGCAGTGATGACAATCGTGTTCGTGTGTGGAGACCCCGTGGTGAAGGCCTCAACCCTACTTTTGCCTTACAGCTACACACCGCTCCCACAGCCGGTGTGATGGTATGAGGTGCCATTGCCTACAATTCACAGTCACCCCTAGTATTGATCCGTGGCACCATGACAGTCCAGCGGTATGCTCATGACATATTGCTACCACATGTGTTGCCACTCATGCAACGGCTCCCAGGAGCCAATTTTCAACAACACAATGCTCGGCCTCACATGGCAAGGGTGTAACAAAGGCTGTCTCTGCACTGTTACTACCCTTACTTGGCCAGCCCGATCCCCAGATTTGTTTCCAATTGAGCATATCTGGGAATATTTCGGACGGTGAGTTGGGCATCCCACGAATTCGAACGAACTAGAGGCAAGGTTACAGCAAGTAGAGAATGAAATGTCTCAAGATATCATACAGAACTTGTATGCCTCAATGACTAATCGTATCACATCGTGCATTCGCGCTATAGAGGGGGTTCAACAGGGTATTAAATCCTCCGTTCTTTTGCCTTTTTCTCTGAAATAAATGATCCTTTTTCTTTAATTTTTTAATCATTTACTTATATCAAAGTAGTCATTACGTATGTAAAATTTCGTTTCATTTTGACGACTCCTTCTTGGTGCGCTAATTTTTTTGTCCATGAGTGTATGTAAATCATTAACTTTATAACGCAGACGCAAATCACAGATGACCTCAGCGCCACCCGCAAGCGCTATATAAGAGGAGAACAGTTTGGCGCTTTCAAGTACGACAATTGTGGTTTCGTACGGTGGTGGTTTTTTTTTCTTTGGTCCTGCCCTTGGTATCCTGGTTAGGGTTGGTATTGGATTTCACTGCCGCACCCTTCTAGTAAGTATTGCCAGTACATTGAACAGTTAGCTCTACATATCTGATGTGTTGAAGCGCGTGGTCCTTCCATACATTCAGCTCTTGTCATGAGCCCTATTCCAACATGATAATGCACAACCATACGTGGCACGCAGAGTTAAATTCTTCTTTACCCATCAGATTGAATTGCTTCCTTGGCCTGCTTGTTCTCCCAATCTATCACCAATCGAAAATGTGTGGTCCATGCTTCCACAGCGACTGGTCCGGGATACACCACTCGCTGCAACACCAGATCAACTTTGGTAATAAGTGGAAGCCGCATGGACTGCTGTATCCCAAAGATACATTCAAAACCTCTTTGATTCTATGCCGAGGTGTGTGGCAGCGGTCATGACCAACAATGGCGGCTACCCTAACTATAAATTTTTCCATCATCCTCACCTCACAAGTGGCTGTAATTTTAATCATTTGATCTTTGCACACCATGTTATCTGCCAAATAAATTTCGCTGTGATATCTCTGGTCCTTCTTGGCGTTGCATTTTTGTGGCCAGCAATGTATGTAATATGATCGAGTTTACTTAAATCAAATTCGTCTTTAAGCTGTATTCTCTAAATGTACGAGAGACTGAATAAAACGCGAAGCATATTTTCAGAAAGGAAAAATTTCTCTTTGTTTATGAAAATTTGCAACATTGTAAATCATACATTTGTTTATAATACAGCGTTTTTAAAGTTTCATAAATAATTATTTTTACCTCTTAACATATATAGGGATACACTACGGCATAGGAGAAAAAATGCGAAATACATTTTGTACCAGAAAAAATGGATCAAATCAGATAAAAAATTAATAGTATAATGAAATATAATACTCTCTATAGGATTGCAAAAAAAAAAAGCCAGAATATAGTATTAATGTTGAAGAATATTTTTTATTAAAAATATATCTTTCACAAATATGAGTTCTATTCTTTTACATTACTCCAAAGACAGCCTTAAGGATGTTAAATCAAACATGTTCTGATAATTTATATGAATTAATTTAATGAGTTAAATTCGAATTTATATTTAATTTTGGTGTAAAACATCGAAGCTAAATATTTAAAAATTATTCTAATAAGCGGATTAGTTAGTAGTCGGATTGTGATGCGTTCACGCTTTTCATTAACATATCCTTTGGGTTCTTTTGGGGCCAGGATTAATGGCAACTCTTTTCCAACCAAAACCCAAGAAGTGAAACGTGAATATAAGATGCAAATTATATAGCTTTTAAATATCAGAAGTTTGAGTAAGTGAGATGGGGCAATTTGAGGAATGTTATGATAGAGAGTGATACGATTGTGAAGTGACAGCCAACAGAGGTTATCCCGAAGATAGAGCCATTAGGTCAAGGTGCATATCATTGCTCTCGGGTAAAGACGTAACTCGATTATGATAAATCGGCTATCGAATCAATGTAGAATTGACTATTTAATATTAGGACTTGTGATATTATTGGAATTGAGATTAGGTGGGTTGGATATTGATAGTGGTCTGAGTTACGTTATTTCGGTATTACTTATATTGTGTGTTTTGTCATCGTAGATTCTCTCACATATATTATTACCTAATCTGTTAAACGTTTTAGTTCTTAATTAAGTCATTTTAAGAACATGGAAACTTCTAGTTATTTAGTTAATCCTACACCCCTAGCAGGGGCGGCTCTAGGGCCGGACAAACGGGACCCTTGCTCGTGGTGGCAAATTTTAAAGCCCCATTTCGATCAAATTTGAAAAATATATTTTTTATTGTTACAAAAGATTTGATATATTTTCTAAAATGTTATTGGGTCTGAATTTAGTATTTCATTTAACGTATCTTAATTTTTTTACTTTTTACTCTGTATATTTAATGACAGTTTTCTTTTATGTTGAAACTTGAAGGGTTTGAGGCGGAAGTATATATTAAAGCATAAAGTTTAATATGTTTACACATCTTTAACTAGTAACTTTCTTCCCATTCCGGAGTGAGGTCACAAGTGACATTCCTTTCACCTTTATGATGTCCCGTTCCAGCTATCCAAAAGGGGACAAGGGTAATAAGAGGTTTGGATAGATACAGAGCCACAGGAGATGCTTTATTTTAGTCTTGATAGTAGTTATTATAAATTAAAACAAACGCGGGCCCCACCATTAGTAAAACTATTTTCGAAGAAATTGAACTGCTTAAATTGAATTCCTTACTTCCCTTTCGTTCCTTTGAAATAATAACAAGTAATTACATCCTTAATTTCGAATTATTTTGAATTTTTTAAGACTTAAAATTATATATATATATATAGAGAGAGAGAGAGAAGGGCGGCACATTGTGGAGAGAGGGGCGGCATTTTCCGTTTTTGTCCGGGGCGGCAAAACTGTTAGAGCCGGCCCTACCTCTAGCTCATGCAGATAATCAAAGAGAAGGACACCCTAGGGGCAATTTCATATTGGCTCCCAACGAGATTTAATTTATATGACCTCAGGGTAAGAAGCTTGAATGGGTTTAATGTTTTACCAGAATTGTACTTTTCCGGGTCCGAAAATGTGACTGAATTTTTGGAAAGTATTGATAATCAAATAAGATTACTAGAAATATATATAGTGATTTATGATGTGCTTATTTGAAAGGTCATCTCCTGGGAAGGGCCCAAGATTGGTATTAGGTATTCGGATCAGCGTTAGTGCAGAATACCGCCACAGATTTCGCGCAATTAAAAGCAGCATTATCAAAAGCATTCCCTGCGATCCGAAACAAGAAAGATTTAGAGATTAGGTTTTACGAGAGCCAGCAGAGAAAAGACCATGAGACAACGGATTTTGTTTACGATTTATTAAAGTTAAACCAAAAACTAGAACTGGGGATGTCGCAGGCAGACTTGGTGGATCATATTTTCGTTAGACTCGAACCGTAAGTCCAGGATTACTTGGAGGCTCGAAATCCACAAAACACGGTCCAACTTTTAGAGGTCTTAGCTAAGTTTAAGGAAAGATATTCCTGTGCAAAGCAATGCGTAATTCGGGGAATAGTGAAAATGTGGAAATACGAGGTTGGAATATGAGTAGGATGTCTAATTTTGTTGATAGTCGAAGAAATTGGAGAAATATTGAAGTTGTGCGTAGACCGAGTAATGGCAGAAATGATTATAGGGGGTAACTACGAGAATGGCCGTCAAGAAAATCAGTGGTTAGATAGCAGGAATAGATTTCAGAAGGATGATCGAAGATTTAACTATAGGGGATACCAATTTAGAAATGGAGGTCGAAATGTGGGTGACGATTTTAGTAGAGGGGACCGCAGAAATAGTTCGAGTGAGAATGTTCGAGTGAATGTTTTAAAAGTTAGAAATGTTCAAAGTCATCAGACTCAGTCGGCAGATGATATACCGATTAAAATTTCTGCGATATGTATGTCTCCAGTGGACCTCCCATATGTTCCTATTTTATTAAATGAAACATTTACGAAAGCGTTATGGGACACTGTGTGACGGGCTCACGCGTCTTTTCTTTAACATGACCTCTGGGTTCTTTGGGGGTCAAGATTAATGGCAACTCTTTTCCAATCAAAACCCAAGAAGCGAAACGTGAAGCGGAAATGCAAATGAGATAGCTTTTAAATAACAGAAGTTTCAGTAAGTTGTATGGCAATTTGGGGGAATGTTATGTTCGAAAGTGATACAAGCGTGAGTTGACAGCCAGTTGAAGTTACATTGAAGATTAAGCCATTAGGTCAAAGTGCGAAACCATTGCACGCGCGCCCAGACACCTATTCATAAGATTGAAGCTAAGATTGGATTAAGGTAGGATTGACTATTTGATATTAGGACTTGTAATATTATCAGATGTGAAATTAGGCGGATTAAATATTGATAGTGGTCCAAGTTACGCGATTCGGTTTAACTATTACTGTGTGTATGTTCGTCGTAGATTCTCTCTTAACTATAATCATTTAAATTGTTATACGCTTAAGTTACATTCTTAATAAAGTCATATTAAGAATTTAAAAATGTCTATTCCTTTTGTAAACCCTACACCTCTAGCTCACGCGGATAGTCTAAGAAACGGTCACCTTAGGGGGGCGGTTTCACAACTGGAGCGGAGAAGTCATTTATATCGGAGGAGATATACAGAAAATATTCTTTTTATAAGCAAGTAAAAAAATTGCGTGCTCAGGTGATCACGGCACAGGGAGCTAAGTGTCAAAATGTAGGAATTGTGGAATTGAATGTTCAAATTAGGGAGTTTGAAAAGCCTTGGTTGTTTCATGTGTTGGCAGATTTAGAATACCCATGCATTCTCGGGGTGGATTTCATAAGTGGATCAAAGATTATTTTGGGCTTTGATCGAAAATCGTTGAAGATTCCCGATTCGCAAATAGATTCGGTGGTTAAAATGGTTGAAGAAGGAAATGTAGAAATAGAGATCTTTCTAAAACAAAGTTGGAGGAAAAACAAAAACTGAAGTTACAGGATTTGTTTAATAGTTTTAAGGGATTATTTTCAGATAAACCAGGGCTTACTCATGTTTTATATCATGCAATTGATACGGGAGATATGCCACCTGTTGTTTCTAGGCCGTACCGCTATGATAGGGTGAAACCAGCGATACTCGATTATCATGTAGAGAAAATGTTGTCGGAAGGAACCATAATTCCGATTCAATCCCCGTACGCGTCACCAGTGATGTTATATAAAAAAATAATGGGTTACCACGGGATAATCCGGAAGCATATAGATTTGAGGTCGACTATCGGAAACTTAATTCGATTGTAAAATATCCCCGTTATCCTTTACCTTTAATAGATGATTTAATAATGAATATACCCCATACGACGATTATGTCGGCAATTGACCTCAGATCGGGGTACTTTCAAATGGCAGTAAACACCAGTGATATTGTTAAGACCGCGTTTGTAACAAAGAGTGGCACCTATGCATTTCGGAGTATGCCATTTGGCTTATCAGGGGCGGCTCCTAATTTTGAGAAAGTAATCGGTTTACTCCTAAAACCGGTGATAGGGAAGTTTGTGAGTGTGTATATGGATGACGTCATGATATCGTCTCCATCGTTCACTCACTATATTGAACATTTAAGGGAAGTTTTTCGATTATTACGAGATGCAGGGTTAACTGTAAATAAAGATAAATGTAAATTTGGCTGTGACGAATTGAAATATTTAAGTTTAATTATTAGTAAGAATAGAATTAAAACGTATGAGACAAAAGTTCGAGCCATACTTGAGATGAAACCACCACGAAATTCGAAAGAGGTGTCCAAATTTTTAGGTATGTCCCAGTGTTACGAGAAATTTATTAAAAATTATGCTGATTTTTGCGAATCCCTTTATAATTTTAAACGAAAACTTAAGAAATTTTGTTGGTCAACAGAGGCGCAGAAGGCATTCGACGCGGTGAAGGCGGCCATAACGAAAGTGCCAGTTTTAAAGGCAGTCAGTCGGGTAAAACCGTTTGAGAAATCGATTTTGAGTTTTTGATATTTCTAAAATCTCCAAATCAGGACCTTTCCAATGATATAACATACTAGCTATGTTATAAATTAGAAGTATTTTAAAGTGACTATTAAAAAATCATTAGCTGGCGACCACACCCACTTTGACAGATAAAATTAACAATAGGGTGTCTTCTTGGGTTGGGCACTCTCGGCAAAATTATATCCTAGTACGGGTTTGCATCGTCAGAGCTCATGTGCTGGCATCAAAATTATCTGCAGCAATTGGTATCCGCCTATATGGTGCCGCACTAAAAATAGATACCAGCTTCCTGGAATGTACTAGGTCTGCAATGGTAAAACACCAATCCACAGCCCATTAGAAATAAAAAAAATATTTATAGAATCTTATGCTGACACAATTTTCTCTTTGTAGCTCAATAGTATACGCAAGAATAGGGAAAGGTTGATTGGCTTTAAAATTATGTTTAACCCAACAATTTTAGTTCTAAAGGTTAAAGCTTGTTATTACACTTTAGTTGCTCTATCTCATTTTTGACCTACACTTTCTTGTTATATTTCTAATCTGAGTCATACAGATGGTGCTACAGTTAAATTGAGAGTTATACAGGGGCACACTTATAGCACATAGTAATTCCACAATGAAGATGATGTTCATGCAGCAGGCATGCATTACATTTATTTTTATTATTCGAGATCTCAAAGAATTTTGGTAAGTTATGATCTCAATATCAGTTTATTGTTTGTTTGAAAATGTAACATTGTATAATTTTTCAATAATCATTCATTTTACTTTATTTGTTCGAAATAGAACAAATAGCTTGTAAGGCTCTTTGGTCTGAGACTAGGGATGTTGACGGATTGGAAGGATGACTAGCCATATCCAAAAACAATCTATTTATTGATCACACAATTAACAACACAAATCCAAGTAATCTTAAATAAGAGATGCGCCCAATCTAAGCAACAGGTAGATAAATAATGAGGTACTCGAAGTATGAGAAGACTTTTAACATCTTATTTCAGCGTCGAATCTACTTTCCTAGTTATCTAAACACTATTTAAACTCTAGTGACCAATATAGTCACTTTAATTCTTTCAGTTATAAAATATCTGATATACACTGTAAGTTTGAATAATACCTGATCAGTAGTAATCTATCCTATCTCCTTACTTTCTTTCCTTCTAGCTTGAAAGCCTAGAATATACACTCATGGACAAACAAGTTAGCGTACCAAGAAGGAATCGTCAAAATGAAACAAAATTTTACATACGTAATGACTACTTTGATATAAGTAAATGATTAGAAAATCAAAGAAAAAGGATCGTTTATTTCAGAGAAAAAGGCAAAAGAACGGAGGATTTAATACTCTGTTGAACCCTCTTTAGCGTGAATGCACGATGCGATACGATCGGGCATTGAGGCATACAAGTTATTTATGATGTCTTGAGACATTTCGTTCCCTATTTGCTGTAACCTTGGCTCTAGTTCGTTCGAACTCGTGGGAAGCTCAATTTGCCATCCCAAATATGCTCCATTGGAGACAAATCTGGGGATCGGGAAGGCCAAGGAAGGGTAGTAACAGTGCAAAGAAAGTCTTGTGACACCCTTGCCGTGCGAGACCGAGCATTGTCTTGTTGAAAAATGGATCCTGGGAGCCGTTGCATGAGTGGCAACACATGTGGTTGCAGGATGTCATGGACATACCAAAGGGCTGTCATGATGCCACGGATCAATACTAGGGTTGACCGTGTATTATAGGCAATGGCACCCCATACCATCACACCGGCTGTGGGAGCGGTGTGTCGCTATAAAGCAAAGGTAGGATTAAGGCGTTCACCACGGAGTCTCAACACACGAACACGATTGTCATCACTGCTGCGATTGAATCTGGATTCTTCGCTAAAGACGACCTGGTTCCATTCCGTTGCAGTCCAGTTTCCTCGTGCATGGCATCACTCTAAACGGAGGCGTTGATGGGTGGGCGTCAAGGGCAGCACACGTAATAGGCACCGCGACCCCAAATGTCTTTCAGCCAGGCGCCCTTGTATGGTTCGAGAAGACACAGGGGCCCCTAGTGAAGGTGCTACCTGTGCCTGGATGGCGGCCGATGAAGCAGTTGGCTGTACGCATGCATTTTCTACGATGTGGCGATCTTCTCGATGACTGGTCTGTCGAGGGCCTCCTGAGCCTGGTCTTCGTGTAAATGACATCTCTCGGATCCCCTGGTCCCAACACCTCCTCACAACACAATCAGAGCGGCCTAATTGACGAGCTACTCGCCTAGCTGACCACCCATCTTTCATCATGCCGATGATTCTCCCCCTCTCAAACTGTGACAGCTGCTCATATTGTCTTCGAAAACGCCGTAATGTCATGTCTATCTTTGTAAATGATTCAGCACACTCAAACAAGCTTCTGTTACCTGTTTTATTCTCCATGGGGAACGACGTTAAACGCCCTCTATTGGCTATACGTAAATCGCAATCCCGCTATGTTTCTATTCATTTGCTTATCTCCCCGACATGTACCTTTATGCCAACTTACGTTACGATCCCACAATTATTTCTTGGTGCTCTAATTTTTTTGTCCATGAGTGTATATAGCAGACCTAATTTAGATAATCGTGGTTTCTACTTCAGAGGGTTCTTTGTGAATAAAATAGATTTGAAAGACCAAAGATTTCCCAAGAGGGCTTTGTTAATGGAAGGACGCAAATAGTGCCGTCACATTTCCCTCCGTGAAGAAAACGTGATTTTTCCGAGGGTTTTAACGTCCCGATAGAAATTACGTTAATAAATTTTAACATTTAAATCCAGAATCACCAACAAAAGTTTAACTTTTACTCTCTTTCTTGCCTAGATTTCAGATACACGAGAATACGCAAAAAACAACTAGTTTAAATTCATATAGATTAAATTGAGGCATCTCTTGTACAAATAATTTTTACAATGCAACCCATACGGACTACGACCAAAGGGAAAACCCCTTAAGGAAAAAACTTGGCCGTGCACAAAATTTCTATCAACTACTTAAAAAATAACAAGGGCTAAGCCTTTCACCAATTTTCAAGACATCATTCTATATACTCGGGGTCAACCACCTTGAAATGAAAATGGGATCAATACCGGAGCAAAAATAAAGTATCAATTAACAATATAAACTGCTGTTTGTAAAAAATGCAACACCATGAAGGAATCATCAGAATTAAATGAAATTTAATGCACAAACGATTTATATTAATACAAATAAATGACGAAATTTTCAAAGCAAAAAAAACAATATTAAGTAGCCGAAATCAGAATTTGGTGTAAACACCACGCGCTGCAATAAGTGCTGCTATACGACGTGGCATGGATTTAAAAACAGATTTTGAATGTCTGCTTCTGGTAGAGAATTTCATATTGCTTGTATGCGCTCGTCTTTTGAAGCTGCAGGATGCGGATCACGATCGAGACGCCGACCAACAACCAAATCCCACACGTGCTCAGTAGGCGACATATCCAGAGAATAAGAAGGCCAAGGAAGAGGTTGCATAAGTTTGGATGAACAAAATTCTCGAAAAGTCTTTGCAACATGTGGGCGTGCATTATTCTGCTGAAAGTTAGCTCCAGGGAGGTCTTGAAGGAAGGGAACGACTTCGGGCTGTAGCACTTCACGTACATACCTGTTGCTATTGAGATTACCCTCAATTCGTAGCAAATTGGATCGTCCATGATACTAAATCACACCTCAAACCATAACTCCGGGTGTTAGGTCACTACGTCGTTCGATAACACACTCTGGAAGGTAGCGTTCACAGGCAGAGCGTCTAACACGAATGCGGACGTATCGACTCCTAAGCTCAGTATGGATTCCTTCTTGAGCTGCTCCCTTGCTGCGTCCCTTGTAGGGCTGGACTCTACTCCTCCTATTCTTTGTTGTTTCCACTTCTCCAGCTCTCGTCATGTATGGACTTGTTCTTCCAGATGCTGCTAGCCTTTCGTTGCCTTTTTTGCGCAAAGGGTATGGAATTAAACTCTCGGACTACTCTTGCCTTCCCCTGAAATGACGTTTGTTGTGAAGCTCGTAAGAAATTAACCTCCCAAACTGGACTTGTCTGCCTTTGTTTACCACTCCTCGATATGGACAGGGGCTGGACCTTCCGGACAGGACTTGTCTTTTCTCGGCAGCATCAGCTCCTCGTGAAGGACAGGGACTGGATAGCCTGGACTGGACATGTCTTTCGTTGGCTTTTTCTCTCCTGGCTATCTTCCTTGTTGATGGCCTCGAAGGAATTGAGGTTGGAACTGTCCTCTTCCTCTATTTGTGATTCCAGTGAAGGCCTTCTTTTAATTGCATGATCTTCCATCAATGAAGGAGAGCTTCGCTTCTTCCAGTTTCTCCCCTGGTGGCTTCCTTTTTTGCCTATGTGTGACATCTCTCGCGTTCTTCCTGCTAACATAACCTCTATGTTCTTTGACGGCCACGATTAATGGCAAAACTTTTCCAACCCAAATCCAAGAAGTGAAACGAAGCATAGATGCAAATAAGATAACCTTTAAAAGGATATAAATTTTAGTGAGCAAAAATGGCAATTTAGAGAAAGTTCAGTGTAGAGAAGATAGAAGTGTTGATCGACGGCTTACTTAGAATCAAGACGCCCCCCTTGCTAAATCAACCAAGGTACATACCATTGTACTACCCTAGGAGAAAGATTTGAAATAGCTTGGACGTTGAGTATTCAACCAAGGTAGGAAGATTATATTCTGAACGCTAGTACATTATTGAGACGAGATTAAGTGGATATAATATATTAATATTGATAAGTGAACTAATTGCGCGATCTGAGTTAGTTAAGACTGCGTGTTTTGGTTTATTCTCACTTAATATAAGTTTGTGTGTTCGATATCTCTAAGTAATCTAAGTTAAATTCTTAATAAAAGTCATATTAAGAATTCTAAAATGTCTCATCATTCCAAGAATCCCACACCTCTAACTTACGCGGAAACCCCACGACATGGCTATGGAACGATGGCCATGTCGCAATGGCGCGTGAATCGTTTATATAACTCTGGGTTAGGTAATGCAGGAGGGTTTGGTATTTTACCAGAAATGTGCTTTTCAGGGTCAGAGAACATTAATGAAATCTTAGAGTCCATAGATAATCAAATACAGTTACTTGAAATTCCGAGTAACTTCTCATGTGCTTATTTGAAAAGTCATCTCAGGGGAAGGGCTCAAGATTGGTACTCAATATTTGGATCGGTGCTAGTGCAAGATACAGCCACGGATTTCGCGCAGCTAAAGATTAATTGGCGAAAGCTTTCCCCGCAATCAAAAGTAAGAAAGAGTTAGAAGCGAGGTTTATTGCGTCCCAACAGGGAAGAAATCAGGAACCAACAGATTTTGTTTACGATTTACTTAACTCAAAAAATGAAACTAGGGACTATGTGGAAGTTTGGAACCAAACAGGGTCAACTTACAGAATATAGCTAAATTTGAAGAGGGTATTTTTACAAATTTAAAAGAGGTTCGCAGAATAGTGATAATGTGGAAAGACGGAGTCAAAACGCGCATAGAATGTCTAATTTTGATGATAATCGCAGAAACTGGAAAATTCGGGGTTTGGGCGTAGACCAAATAATGGCAGAAATGATTCTAGGAGGTACTTATGAGAATAGCCGTCAAAGTAATAGGGGGTTCAAAGTAGGAATAGTTTTCCCAGAATGATGATCAGAGATTCACAAAGGGATACCAATTTCAGAAATGATCGAAATGATAATATTAATAGGGGACCGCAGGAAATAGGTTCGAGAAAATTCTCAGCCCAGGGATAGGTGCAAGGACGATTGAATTTTTTGAAAGTTAATGGTTCATAATCAAAAGGAACGGCAAGGGTTATACCAATTAAGCTTTCCGATATCTATATCCCTGGAGCTTCCCCACGTTCCTATTTTATTAAATAACACATTTTTGAAGCTATAAGACCCCGGGAAAGCAGATAAATCATTTATATCGGAAGAAATATAAAAAAAATATTTTTTAAACAAATAAAAATTGGGGCTCAGGGGATCACAGCACAGAGAAATGCCAAAATATAGGGAAATTGTAGAATTGATTATTCAGATCCGAGAATTTGTAAAACCTTGGTCGTTTCATGTGTTGACGGATTTGGAATTCCCATGTATGCTTGTGTGTGGTGTTGATTTTATAGGTGGATCAAGGATTGTTTTAGACTTTGATCGAAAATCGTTGAAGATCCCGATTCGCAGATAGAAAGGGTGGTTGTAACAGTTGAAGAGGAAAATGTTGAAATAGATTTGTCTAAGACAAAATTGGAGGATAAACAAAAACAGGAATTACAAAATTAGTTTAGTAGTTTTAAGGGATTATTCTCAGACAAAACAGGTCTTACGCATGTTTTATACCATGAAATTGACACGGGGGATAATCCACCAGTAGTTTCCCGGCTACAGATGTGACCCGCAAAACAAGCGATAATTGATTTTCAAAACAAAAAAATGTTACGAGAAGAAACGATTGTTCCAATTCAATCCCCGTACGCGTCACCGGTTGTGTTATGCAAGAAAAATAATGGGTTACCACCGGATAATCCCGAAGCATATAGATTTGTGGTAGACTATAGGAAACTAAATTCGATCACAAAGTATCCGCGATAAACTTTACCGTTAATAGATGATTTAATAACAAACATCCCCTATACCACAATAATTTCATCTCTTGATCTAAGAAGTGGGTACTTTCAAATGGCAGTCAACCCCAGTGATATTGTTAAGACCGCATTCGTAGTAAAAAGTGGCACTTATGCTTTCCGGCAAATGCCATTTGGCTTATCAGGGGCAGCTCCCAATTTTCAAAAAGCAATTGACCTAATCCTAAAACCGGTGATAGGGAAGTTAGTGAGTGTCTATATGGACGATGTAATTATTACATCTCCATCATTCACTCACCATGTTGAGCATTTAAGGAAAGTTTTTGCGTTGTTGCAACATGCAGGATTGTGACATTAAATAAAGATAAATGTAAATTTGGGTGCGATGAATTGGGGTATTTAGGGAAATTTTTGTAAGAAAAGGGAAACAAAACGGATGAGACAAAGGTTCGAGCCATACTAGAGATGAAACCCCACGGAACTCAAAGGAGGTGTCAAGTTTTGGGTAGTCCCAGAGGTACAGAAATTTATTAAAAATTATGCTGATCTTTGTGAGCCCCTTTATAATATTAAACGAAAATTTAAAAAATTCGTCTCGTCCACTGAGGCGCAGAAGGCATTCGAAGCGGTCAAGGCGGCCGTAACAAAGGCCCCAGTTTTAAAATTGCCGGAGTTTAAAAAGCCCTTCGAATTATTTACAGATTCCAGTTCAATCGGTTTGGGAGCAGTGCTCAATCAGGAACAAAGACCAGTTATATTTGCTTCACGTACTCTGAACAACTCAGAGAGGAATTATACGGTAACCGAAAGAGAATGTCTGGAAGTAGTATGGGCATTGAAAAAATTCCGAACATATTTAGGAGCGATTCCAATTAAAGTTATTACAGATCACGCTGCCTTAATACGTCTAACGCATGGAAAAAATTTGTCGAGTAGGATGATCAGATGGGCACTCAAATTAACGGAATTTAATATAGAATGGGAACATAGACCTGGAACTCAAAATGCGGTGGCGGACATTTTATCGAGAAACCCTGTTGATAGTATGATGGGAGAAAAAGTTAATTGCGCAATAATCAGAGATTTAGTACTTACTTCGCGAGAACAGTTAATAACAGAGCAAAAGAATGACCCAGAATTAGGTCATATCTATAGATATTTAGAAAACCCGGAAAATAACTCTGTTAACGCGACGATATGTGAGAATTGGTCCCACGACTTCCGTCTAATTGAAGGCTTGTTGTTTTATGCGAAACACGCAACGTCGTTATGTGAAATGCGTGTATACATTCCAAAGTCTTTAAGAAACAGCATCCTACGCGAATTTCACGACAAACCAATAGCGGGACATCTAGGTAGATTTAAACTTATCATAAAATTCGGGACGTTTGTTATTTCCCGTATATGAGAAAATTTATTGATCAATATGTCTCTACATGCCAAATGTGCCAACTTAATAATTATAAAAATGCGTTACCAGCTGGTCGATTAAATACGATTGTATCAAATTATCCAAATGAGATAGTTACGTTAGATTTGTTAGGCCCGTATCCTATATCGAGTGTATGACGTAATCGATATGTTTTAGTAATAACCGATCATTTCAGCAAATGGGCTGAAATTATACCTCTTAAAAAGGCCTCAGCTCGTATAATAGCGGATACTTTTTTGATAATTTTATATCGCGTTTTGGAGCTCCAATACAATTAATAAGTGATAACGGTCCCCAATTTATATCCGAAATTTTTGAACATTTAAGTGAAAGATTAGGCATAAGGCATGTGAAGACTGTGGCATATAGGCCACAAGCAAATAGGACAGAAAGAATAAATCGAGATCTAGTGCAAATGATTGCAAATTATGTTAATAATCAACACGATACTTGGGACTAATCCTTACGTGAGTTTGCTTACGCTATTCGTACGGCAGTGAATGAAACGAGGGAAAAAACCCCTGCGGAGTTATTTTTGAATCGAAAGTTGATTACCCCATTTCAAAAATTAGTAATGATTTCGGACGGAACTGAATTTGCAGTAAAAAAATTGAAAAATTATTTCATGAAGCTAGACTAAAATACGAAAACTAAGCATGAAAGATGGGAAAAAATATTATAATAGACGAAGACGGGATGTACAAATTACGGTAGATGATTGGGTCTTATTAGGGACACACCCTTTTAAATTCAGCAGCTAATAAATCTTGTTCAAATTTAACAAAATTTGAAGGTCCGTATAGGGGTGTTAGAAGAAAGAAATAAAATAATAGTGTAAAAATGGAGGTCAGGAAAAAGGTTAACCGTTAATGTTGATCAAGTAAGAATATATCGTCATAGGAAATGTGACGAGGTCGAGTTAGGACAGGTCACCCAGATAGTATTAGTTCACGTCAGGAAACGAGTAGTTCGGAAAACGTACATCAAAGATCAACTGAGTCGCAATATGGGAAGAAAAGGTCTGTGGTAAAGCGTGAGTTAGAGGAAAAAGGGAAAAGGATCAGGAGTCCTGACCGGCCAAGGAAGCAATGACAAGCCAAGCAAGGAAAAGCCGACAAGGATACTACAAGCCCTACATCAGGCAACATATAGAATCAAAGAGCACCCGAGGAATGAGAAGAGGAGGGAACAGTAATAGCAACCTTGTCAATGGAGTCTAGTAGGAGAAAGCCATAAAATCAGGTTGTATTGTTTCATTTTTATGTTCTTTCCAACAAGTGGTCGGAAGAATTATTGTAAAGGAGGAATTCTCGGGCGGTATTTAAAAGTTATAATCCAGGCAAAAGTTGACACTACAATGAGTGTATTTTTTTTTGAACTTTTGACTTGTAAAACTGTTTTCTCAATTGATGGAGAAAACAATTGTAATCATGCATTTGTTTACTTCGATGTATGACTTCATTGAGATGCGACAATTCCTTTGGTTATTTGTTTTAATGATCTATTGAAAAATGTTTGTAATTGTATAGTGTGTATATACATATATTGTTATATTGTTCCATATTAATGTACATCTGGTTCCTGAAACGCGCGTAGTCAGGTCACTAACAATAATTAAAACTGTTGACTCTTTTGGGAATTTAACGGAACCAGATGACATGAAAGTTTGTTGTAATTTTAAAATGATATATAATGCATAAAAATTGTGAAACATACTGGTATTATGTGAATATAGATTTTGCCTTTTAACTTAAAGAGTTTCTTCCGGGGTGACAGACCCTGAATTCAATTATCCTCAACTTGGAGAAGAAAACCAGCTCTTTGTAACCCTGAAATGGATGGAAATGGAAGATAAAATTGTATAGTAGTTTAAGTAAATATTTAAGTAGTATTTAAGAGTAGAGTTAAGTTAGTTAAGGGTATACGGACCTCGTTTTTTTTCCATCCAAGTCAAGGATGGTTTTCCCCGGTCCCCGCTCGATGAGGTACCAAAATGTAAAAGGAGAAAATACCGGATTAAAATGCAAAACTGTTAATGTTTGGGCTAGTTAATTGAGTAAAATTTATTGTGTCTGTCAAGAGTTCAAATTAAGGAGAAATATTAAATTTAATTTTTAAGATGAATAAGAAAAAATTTAAAATTAAGTTAAATATTGGGAAAATTAAAAATTAAAATGAGGATTCAAAGGGTTTAAATTTAAATAAAACTTAGAAATGAGGAGATTCAGAAATAAAATTTAGGGGACCGTAATTCTTAAGGGTCATGTGGACCCCTTTAATAAATCACGTTTTGCTTCTGGAGGGATTGAGACGGCTCACGCGTCCTTTCTCTAACATAACATCTGTGTTCTTTGACGGCCACGATTAATGGCAAATCTTTTCCAACCCAAATCCAAGAAGTGAAACGAAGGTATGGTTGCAAATAAGACAGCCTTTAAAAGGACAGAAGTTTTAGTAAGCGCGATGGCAATTTAGAGAAAGTTCAGTTTGTAAAAGGTAGAAGTGTAATTTGACGGCCTACCCAAGAATCACGGAAATCTCGCCATTAATACAAGGTGCATACTATTGCACTCAAGCATAGCTGAATATCTGAAGTTGATTGGACCGTTGCTTGGAATTCAAGGTAGGAAGATTATTTTCCGAATTCGAAATATTATTAGGATTGAGAGTAGACGGATAATATAATTATTTAGGTAAGTGATCCAATTGCGCAATCTGTGTTAACTACGGCTACGTGTTTTGGTTTATTCTCACTTAATATAAGTTTGTTCAATATATAAGTAATTTAAGTTAAACTCTTAATAAAAGTCATATTAAGAATTCTAAAATGTCTCTTCATTTCGAGAATCCCCCCTCTAACTTACGCTGAAACCCCACGATATGGTCGACAAAGATTGGCCATATCACAATTTGAAACATGACTTATGTTCTTGAAATTCATCAAACCATTGACATCAATACTTGCAACCACATGTTCTTTTTTCTCAAAGAAATGAACAGAAAGATAAGCAACCAAGACTCAAAAAAAGAAGTTTCTTTTCCCGAGTCCTGTAATCTGTCACCTTGACCGCCTGGTAGGAATAGATTCCATTGCTGCAGTCTGGATGACAGAAGCTCTGCTTCTGTTTTGGCAAGTCAAGATCTTTTTCCAGGTCCTTCGATTCTACTTGAATTAGTCTGTGGGGAATCGTAACTTGAATTATGCACTATTGTCCGTTGTTTGTTATACTGACGCTCAGGTTATGCTCAAAACACACCTGAAGAGGTTCGTAGAAGTTAAAAGTCGATCCTGAGGCAAGTGTTTCCATCTACCCGCTTAAATGAATGCTGCAAAGCTTGTGACATTTCTCGCGTTCTTCTTTTAACATAACCTCTACGTTCTTTGACGGCCCCGATTAATGGCAAAACTTTTCCAACCCAAATCCAAGAAGTGAAACGAAGCATAGATGCAAATAAGATAACCTTTAAAAGGATAGAAAGTTTAGTGAGCAATGATGGCAATTTAGAGGAAGCTAGTTCGGAAAAGATAGAAGTGTATTTTGACGGCCTACCTAAGCACCACGGATATCCAGCCATAACTACAAAGGGGTTATTGCACACAAAACCCATCAGTCTACCTGAAAGTAATTGAACCGTTATATTCAACCAAGGTAAGAGGATTATATTCTGAACGCTAGTATGTTATTGGTTGATTAGGCAGATATAAATATTTTATATTGATAAGTGATCTAATTGCGCGATCTGAGTTAGTTAAAACTGCGTACTTTTGGTTTATTTCTCACTTAATATAAGTTTGTTCGATATCTAAGTAAATTTAAGTTAAATTCTTAATAAAAGTCATATTAAGAATTATAGAATGTCTCATCATTCCGAGAGAATCCCACACCTCTAACTTACGCGGAAACCCCACGACATAGCTATGGAACGATGGCTATGTCGCAAGCTTATAAACAGAAAGTAAAGATGAGTGAAAATACAGCTGCTTATGAGTAAAGAGGAGTTTCGATTCTTAAAAACAAGAGCTAATCTGAAATTTTTATGGTAATTTTCATGTTTAGTGGGCCTAAATACTTCATAATAAGCTATTTTTGAGCCTAAAACATTTTTGGTTTTGCCTAGTGTATTCTATCAAATAACTTAAAATCCTGGGACCAATTCTCTCTCTCGCGCGCGCAAGCAGACGGCCGCTCTAACTGAGCTATCCTCGGGATTTTCTAAAATTCTATAAATATGACTTAATTCGGGACCATTTCTCTGTTCTTCAATTAATTGTTCCCTCGACGACAACACTAATGACCAAATAACCGCACAAGATGTCTTCGATTTAGTTATGCTTTCTACCGGGTTTCTTGACAGCAAATCCGCCACCATATTCTGAGTTCCTGGGCGATGTTCCCATTCCACATTCAACTCTGCTAACTTAAGTGCTCATCTTACCATCCTGCTGGACAAATATTTCCCGTTTGTTAATTTTGTTAGCGCTGCGTGGTCTGTTATAACTTTCACCAGCAGTGGTCCGAATTGGTGCAAAATTTATTTAACGCCCAAATGACCGCCAAACACTTCCTTTCCGTAACGGTGTAGTTCAATTACGCCCTATTCAAGGTTCTAGACGTGAATGCAATAGGTCTCTGTTGCTGCGTCCGCTCCTACCACAATAGCATCCTTAAACAACTCAATTGGTTTTCGAAATCTGGGAGTTTCAAAACTTGCGCTTCTGTTACGGCCTTCTTTATGCGTCCTAAGCTTGCCTGTGCTTCCACTGACCACACAAATTTACTCGCCTAGCTGACCACCCAGCTTTCATCATGCCGATGATTCCCCCCTCTCAGTCTACGACAGCCACTTATATTGTCTTCGAAAACGGCGTAACGGCATGTCTACCTCAGCTCTTCCTTTGTAAATGATTCAGCACACTCAAACAAGCTTTGGTTACGTGTTTTATACTCCATGGAGAACGACGTTAAACGCCCTCACCGGCTATACGTAATGCGCAATCACGCTGCATTTCTAATCATTTGCATATCTCCCCGGCGTGCCAAGTTTCGTTACGATTCCTCAATTATTTCTTGGTGCGCTAATTTTTTTGTCCATGAGTGTATAACTCTCTCTCCGAACGTAGTTGGATAACTTAAGGGTTAAGAAAGGTCTCTTGCAAATGCTAGTCTCAAATGGAATTCTAAATGGAATCAACACATCTAATTTGCAAAATTAAGCCGATCAATAAACACATAAAAACTATTTATCTGAACACTCTTACGTACTTTTCAAAAAATTAATACTTTTTTAAAATTAATCATAGTGTTAAAAAGTAAGAATTATAAAATGTTTTCATTATTTTAATAAGATTTGATACACTTTAATATTAAAATATGCTCTGATGTTAAGAACATCTAAAATAACTAATGTGTTTGAATCATGCAAAAGTTTTTTAGTAATTGAATGTAATACAAGCATAACAGATGAAAAATATGTTTGATAGATTAGCTATTAAATGCATTCCGAAAAATGATTCAACATTTCTTAAAACTAACAAAGAATATTTAATTAGTAGCAATGAAAAAGTGTCATTAATTAACAAATGGAATTCATAGTCATTTTTCAAATTAATATTTCACATTGAATTTTTATAACATTAGCTCTTTTGGCAACAGACTTTATTGTTAATATGAAATCAGATAAAGGCATCTCAGCCGGAACGTCCAATTGGCATTCTATTAACTACCACACGTTATTACTTAAAAAAATTTAAGATTTTGTTTCTTTCAATGAGTCATACATGCAGAATTTCACGTGATGGTTTTTTTCATAAATTGTATATGACTAATCTACTAGACTGTTAAAAAAAGATAAAAGCTGTAAAAGTATCTTTTACGAAATAAAAAATGGAAACAAAATACTATGTAGAGTTTCTTCCCAGAATGCAGATTCTTAGGCACAGGTCTGTATTGGAGAAATCTGTCATGAATTACTGTATTTTAATGTTTGCAAGAAAGTAGAAATTGTGTGAAAAGTACTGATCTCTCTCTCTCTCTCTCTCTTAAATCATTTTTTTAAAAAAAACCACAACAAAATTTTATAAAAATAGTAGATTTTTTTAATGGAATAAGTTGATAGGTTTGAGCATATCAAATTGTATTAAGGTTTTTTAATTTCATAAGAATTTCATAACATTACCTATAATTTGATTTCATACTAAATATTCCAATGAGCAAATAGTTAGAAATTTGCATTGTTTTTTACTTAGTAGTTACAAATCAAATAATAAACAGAATGTTTTTCTATAAGGAAGTTACTTAATACTTAAATTAAGCCCGATTAAATTCATTAGTACTTAATGCTTAAGAAAATGAGGCAGTCAAAATGCAGATTCTGTCTCCAAGATACATTCACAATAATTGTAGAGAGAGACCTTATTTCTTAACTTGCTTTATTAAAAAACTGTTAATGTGACACATAACTTAATATTGTATTTTTTGGAATAAATTATCTCTTAGATAGAAATTTTAGATGTATGTGAATTTTCTTTTTCATTTTTATGTAAAAAAGACACCTTTAAATTAATGAATGCACAATATTTCACTCAGAACATGATGACTACGTGACATTTTCTAATTCAATGTTCGAAATAAAATTTGTACAAAAAACGCATGGGAAAATTTTGTAGAGATTGCAACACTGTAGATATACGGGAAAAGATATCTAGGACTGTTACATGGCTCAGATCCGTGGAAATCATCGGAGTTGCAATATCTTTTAGTTGCACGTTGGATTTATAGCTGGAATCCATCAAGCTTGACGGCCGCCAGGTCCACCAGCCACTTAATCCGCCTCTGCTGGTGTGATTATAACTTTAACCTTTCATCTACCGACGTTATAAGTACCACTCACTTTAAAATTACATAGAATAACCATTTTTACGAATACTCTGACGATACTTAACAGGAATATTCTTTTAGTTTCCCAAAGTTGAGTATTTTGTTCATGTAGTAATTAAAATATATATATTGCCTGAAAAAAGCTGCAGTAAATCTTAATGCGGTAGTTAAAGGGTTAATCTGCATTGGTGTAACCCAGTGAGTTCAACACCTTGGGATCCTGTCTTCTAAGAGTCGTTATGTTTCAGTTGTTAAGAAATCTATATTGTACTTGGATAATTCAGGATTTATTTTCAACACATTTATTTAAGGCATTTTATTATCTGGAGCCTAAATATGTGTGAACCTTCTTGTACTATTCACTAACTTGTACAATATCAACAGTTTTTTTTGTAAATCATATTTTCTCGAAAAACTAAAAACAAAAAAAGAGAAAAGCAATGAAAAATATGAAACAAAATACTGACTGTAAGTATATATATATATATACTTCAAAATTATATCTTTGAATTATTATATTAAAAAAAACTCATTATGAAATAATCTATGTTGTGTATAATAAATTAGCTCTGAATAAATATAATGGAGTAAAAATTAATGAAGTATTTGATTATTTCGAAAAATATGAGTAATCCTCTTCTTTAGAAATTAGGTAATGATAGAGATAAAACACAAATAAAATAGATTTAGGATAATAAGATATATGAGATTTCTAGATTAGATTCTGCCTTAATGTTGACTAGACATTCTCCATTGATATACTAAAATGTGAATTTTTTCATAATTATAAATTAATATTTTCCTTAGTACTGGCAAAAAATTAAAACTATGGGTACTTTGATATTTATGTCCTTGTTCATTTGTAAAAATAACGTAATTTACCTTCGTATTTAAATGATAATAATTCTTTGCTTCGTAAAAATTCTAAATTTAACTTAGTTGACATAGGCACAACGTGTTTTTTTTAATCTAATTTTGAGATGAAAAAAAAAATCTGATTAAATGTGAAGTCAAGAAATCGTTGAAACTACTCTGGTAATATTTTCGGAAGATATCACCATTCCAAGAAACGCCGAATATCAGGAATACAATGTATTACTACGCAAAGTTTTCCCGTGAGGAGAATCATGTCGCATATGGTTAACGGGAAGTCTTCAATAACCGGGGTTTTCCGACATTTCAAAATGCGCCAAAACGCCAAACAGAGCGAGTATCATTCAAATGTGGCTGTCGTCTATTAGATCTTCTTACTTCTGGCTACGTCACAGAGTTAGAGCAACACGTAATTTAAAGTTAGAAATAGGTGGTGGAGTACGGTTCTTCCGCAACATAATATAGCCCGAAATATAATTACATTTTTTAAAGAGAATACATAAAAAAAAGGAATTTTTAATGTCAGTTTTGGGCTTATTTTGAATGCTAATTGCTATGTGCAAATTAAGAGATTATATATATATATATATATATATATATATATATATATATATATATATATATATATATATAATAGAAGAAATTTGTATGTATAAACGCTCATAAAAAAATTTTCCTTTACATTTATTTTTTTTATAAAAAAAATTTTCCAAAAATTTTTTTTTGGGAACAATTGATTTTTTTTTTTAAATTTTAAAGGAATTTTTTTGTAACCTAAGTATGAAAAAAAAAATTTATAGAAATTTGAGAAAATAGTATTGTGTGAATATAAAAAATTTTAAATTTTTTAAAAAAGTTTTTTTTTGCTTCTTTATTTTTTTAACATACTATATATTTTATATTTTTTATGGTTTATTTTTTTTATAAAAATTTTTTTTACAGTAAAACTATTTTTGATAAATTTATATAAAAATTTTTAAAAGGAAAAAATCAATATTTGATTGGGTACAAATATGCAAAAAAAAACCAATATTTTATATATATGTGTGTGTGTGATAATAAATTTAAAGATTAAAAAAATTTCCCCTTATCTAGCCCCCTCCTTTTTTTTTTCTCCCCCACCCCTGCAAGTAGGGAAACTAATCACCCATTTATTTTTTTCCGGGAACTTTGGCCTAGTCAATAAACATGTCAAATTTCCCAGATCATTATATTTTAATACCCCTATATGTCAGCATTAAACTTTTCAAAGCACTCATGAACGCCGCGATCGAGCTTTTAAGTTTTTAACCCACTTAAGTTTTTTTGGTGGCTTCTTTTTCTCTGCCTCTTGCGCCCAGAAAAAGTGTACCATTCTAGAATAAAGCCCTTTTTTAAAAAACTAAGTCTGTTTCTGGCTCCAAAATCATGTCAGAAATAAAGCCGGCGGGATTTACCCGAAAACTCTTTTTCGAAATTTTAAACTTAAATGTATTTTTTATAATCATCTTAAAAATTAAAACGAACGTCAACGACCGAATAAATGCTATGGGGGTTTATGGAACGCCGACGGCCTCCCCTAAAATCTTTTCTGAAAATGTCGGGGTTTCCGGAATTAAAAGGAACTCTATATACGGGGAAAGGGGAAGAAACGCGCTATTAAACCCCGGTAGAACATCGTTTCCGTCAAGGAAAATAGAATCATCGTCTTCTCCCCAACAAAATTTCAGAAATTTATCTTTCAAAAAAAGGATTCAAAGAACGAAAAAAAAAAATTAAGCAAGAGAATATAGATGCAGATGAAAGGGAAAAATTTTAAAAAAACCTAAACCATTATAAAAAAAAGATATTCGATTTGAAGATCTACACAGACTTTTTCCCAAAAAAAATAAATTTTTAAAAGCCCATCCCGACATTCCTTCGAAATTTGAATGTTAATGCTTTTACATATAGGGCTATTAAATATAACGATCTGGGAATTTTTGAATGTTTATTGGCTAAACCATATCTTCGGAAGAAATAAATGGGGGATTATTTTCATATTTGAAGAGGTGAAGAGAAAAATAAAAGGAAATGCTAGATAGGAATTTAATTTTTAATCTAATTTAATTATCCTTCTTTAATATTTACTAAAAATTTTTTTTCAGAAAAAAATTTTATAAATTTTTTTTTTAATTTTGGGGGGTTTTTGGGGAAAGATTAATATAAATTTTTACCTTCTTAGTTGGTTTTAATTCAATAATTCACTTGAATTAAATTATGTATGAATTGTTGATTTTTATAAGCATGTTTTGATTATTTTGAAGACATTTTTTAAAAAAAAAAAAGAAAGAATTTTTTTTATTACTGGCACTCATTTTTTCTTAAATAGTTTTATTTTCTAGCACAATAGTTAGACAATGAAATCACATTATATAGGTGTAAAACTTTTTTAACCGTAAATTACTCATAAAAATTCACCATAAAATTTAGAAGGTCATTTATTGTTTGAAAATTTTAAAAATTGCAAAAAATACATATATCCTGTTCTAGAATTTTCTGACGCCAGTTTGGCAAGTTTTAATAAAACTACAGAGGGGCCCACGTGTATGATTCTAAGCACAAAGTTAAAATAACTTTGTTTTAGAAGAAAATTATGGCTTAAACTGCTTAAATACATATTAGTAATACTACATTTTAAGAAAAAATATTTTTCACACAAATAATGACTTTTAAACACCCGAAACGTTAATTTTGCTATTTTCCATGAAAATGGGAGAGGGGATCGAAAGAAAAAAAAAGGTAACCCTACCCTTTAAAACTACGTAATTGATACGGGGTTTTGTCCCGGGTTTTCCCCGTTACATTCTAAAAATATGTTGGGGGAAAGGGTGACCAGATTGAGCCCCTTTTGAGTTTGATTAGGATTTTTAATTATGGGGAAAGTGTTACGACTAAAGATCGTTTAATATTTCGTATTTCAAAAACTATGTGTTGTTTTATGAAGTTGTAAGGGAAATTTTTTTTTTTTTGTAATGAAAATAATTTTTAAATAAAAGTGATATCTCTAGTACAAGGAGGAATATTTTTGATTTTTATGAAATTGACTCTTCATTGTATTTCATTAATAAGATATAAAACCACGATGGATTTATATACCCAAATATTTACTATATAAATTTTAGTAACACCCAAAATAAAAAATTGTTTTATTAATATTATATTCTGAACTTCAGAATAAAAAAATTTATTTTTTTTTAAAGACAGAGTGCTGATGATTACTTTTTTCCCTCATTATTTTTCTAATTTAATCTAAAAATTGTTTTTTATAAAATATACCTGAAACCTTTTTGAAAAGTTTTTTACCCCCTTTCCCGATTAAAAAATTTTTTATATCTAAATTATTCGGGGTTAATTGTTATTCGTTTTTTTTTAAATACAAATTGAGAATTTTATCTACAATTAAATTTAAATAATACTTTTTTCTAGATGCTCTAATAGCTTACAGATTGATATATAAAATGAGTGAAACGGGCTTTTTCAAATTTTAAAAAGGGGATATCAAAAGCAAAGATGTTAAAAACGTTTTTTTTGGTTTTTTCTCGTTTGGATTTAAACCCCCGAAC
>BMAV01006369.1:0-13318 GCA_019973955.1 Trichonephila inaurata madagascariensis
ACATATATATATATATATTCCTGTTTATGGCAGCTGTTATGTCGTTTCAATTTATTTTATAATTATGGCATTTTTATAGCATTATATTAAATTCCTATAAAGAAAAGAAACAACTTAAGGAAAATTAAAAGATAACTCATATATATATATATATACAGTAGTGCACACAGAAATTTTTCAAGGGGGCCGGGGTCTAAAGTTCACGATTCTTGTATTTTGCTCCTTTTGATTTTATCGATTTTCGGGAACAAAATACAGTAAAAAACTAATTATTGAATAAATAATTAGCATTAATTAATAAAATTAATCATTAATAACAAATACTTAATTAAATTTTACGTATTATATACTTAGAATTATATCAATAAAAAAAATCGACTGCTTTGGGGGGGTCCGGACCCCCAGGAGCCCCCTTGTGTGCTCCATTGTATATATATATATATATATATATATATATATATATATATATAAGTGTATGCACACATATACATATGCAAAAAACCTTACATAAATAATTTCCAAAAAATTCAAATGTCGAAAACATTATGAAAAACACAAAAATCAAAATGAAACTTGTATTTTTTTTTTCGGAAAAGCAGTTTTCTTGTGGGTGTGTGTGATTAGTAGTACATAAGCAACTATTGATAAAATATTCTTCATTAAAAAATTACAATTCTTTTTAAGTCATTATTGTTTTAATTCGAAAAAATTACAGAACAATTACAGGTAAAAATATTGTTATTTTTTAGTCTTCTTCAATAAATTACATGTATTTCTTTTAAAAATATTTTATTATTTATTCTATTATATAATAATTACAAAAGTTATTTATGAAAATTTAAGCAAATTACCTTATTTCAGCGAACAAAGAACACAAAAACACACCTCTATCTAAAATATTCTCTCTGAATAATATTAAAAGTCTCAAGAATTTCTCACCTTATTTAATTTGGGTTGCAATAACAGTTAAGGAAACAAAAATAATAAATGTGTCAAAGTTTTTCCCCAAAAAAGTGGTTTTTAGCTCTTCACTTGATAGAAATTAATTCGATAGTTCCTTCCTTCCATCGATTTTTTTTAATCCCTGTCTTTTACAGATTCTTTTTCTGGAACAGAAAAACCTTATTTTCTTAGAAATTTGTAACATTAAGGCTTAAAATGATTTTTTACATAGTGAAATAATTTCTTAAGGAAAAAGAATTGAAAACTCATGTAACTATTTTATCAGAGAGATTAGTATTGATAAAAAGTTATATCCCCAAATATTGTGAAATGCCAAATATTAAACAATATTTTATTCATTTGCTTTTATTAGCTTTCAGATTCACAAAGAAATCATGTGTCAAAATTGAAAAAAAGATTATATGCAATAGCAATTCATTTCGAAAACGAGAAAATATGTTTAAGTTAAAAAAATAAAAATATACAATGGACAATTGCAATGCTGTTATCACTACAATTATGTACCCTTTAAATGTATATATGTTTTTAAAAAATTATAATTTAAGCCATGTTAAAAATGTTATTTATTTTTAATGATTGATTTAATCCTCTCAGATAGATTTTTAATTCCTTCCAATTCCTTTTTTCTTTGCTTATGATATCAAAACAAGGATTTATATTAGCACACAATTTGCTTATTTGATTTTAATTAAGAATTTTTATAAACTAACTGAAATTTCTAGAAACTTAATTTCGGTTTTGCTAAATTAGATTTAATAATTATAATGAGCATTAGACTAGACATAATTATTCAAAATAATCAATTTAATATACGTCTTAAAATTGGAAATTAAGAAATATTTTATATTAAAACGTTTCAACTGTAGCAGACATAGAGTATTTTATTTTTATAATACATTCCTCGATGGTCTTTTTATTATTTCTAGGCATTATTTGAGATAATTTTATTTCGAAATGATTTGTTATTCGTTAGAAGCATTGGGAATTGAATACAAAATGGAAAAACAAACAAATACTTTTAATGCATAACTAAAAACATTTTTGTAACAAATAGACAAGCATAATAATTATCTTTCGTCGTATCATTGCTATTTTTTTTTTATCAGTTCAAAAGACATTGCTTCGGAAATTTCAAAATTTTATACTTCCACATTCTAAGTTAATCAAAAGAAACTCATTAAAGAGGATTTATGAAGTACAGACTTCTTGAGAAATGATGTTTGCATTGTGAAGCTAAAAATTATTTTCCATTGCTTCCCAGTTCTCTGCATCGGAAATTTTTAAAAGTAAAATAATCTATGTAAATGTCCTCCATTTTGATTAGACATGTCCAATATTCTGAATGCGCCCGAGGTGGGATAGCTGTTTAAGGGCTATTCTAATTTGATTTTTCACCGCAATCTTTTATGTTTGTTTAAGATGTGTTTTATGGCCTTTATTCTTCTTGCACACTAAGAACGTGACTAGAATAAAGAGTCAGATCCTCATTAATCTTCATAATTTGGTATAATGGGTGCCGCATCGAATGAAAAATTCAATAAAAAAACCGCAGAATTTGGCGGAAGAAGTTGTGATCCGCAAAGTAACGATGATTAACATGTGCTGCATGCGTACTTTGACTTCGTGTTTGTGTAGAGCACCCGAAGTGATATGCCTTAACAGTAAACAAAGATATTGAAAGAAATCGATAAAAAGGATACGGTTTTTATGCTTTAAAAATGGTCTCTTAAGAAACATAGATTTTTTTTTTCTTTCAGTTTTGAGTTTTGAAGCATTTCGGAGTTGAAAAAATTATCTTGAAGATGAAAAAAAAAAGGAAAAGCAGATTTTAAGATTTATATATATATATATTGCTCTATTGAGTTTTGTTTCTATAAAATTCCTATTTCTATAGATAGTAACATCATACATGTAATGTAGGAAGTTGAAGCAGTGTAAATTTTTGTTTTTCTTAATATACTATTTTATTACAGCATTTTATCTTCGCAATGTAAGGTAATTAATTTTTTTTTCTAATTTACTTGGATATTTTCAAATTGACTTTTTAATTTGTAGTAATAGTGGTGGGATAATTTTTAGCAGTTTCAAAAGAATTCAGAAAAGTACATATTTTGATATTTTGCTTTGTGAACGCGTGCGTAAGTATTTTACAGTAAATAAGTTGAATTGGCTCATTTCTACGCTTTAATACAAAACACAATTGATAACAAAAATCTGTTAGGTATAAAAATTTTAATTTTACCGTCTTAAAGATTATACTTAATCAAAAAGGATTTCCTTAGTTTGAAAAATCGGAAAACCTTGTATTATTTCAATCGGACATAAAAATAAACACAATTTCTGTTTTTATATTTATTATATGTTATTCTATTATGTCGTTTATGATTGGTGCTACAACTTAAGTTTTATATAGAAAAAAAGCCTATTGAGTTTTGCAAAACTAAATGAATATAGGATTTGATATCAGAAGAGTCATATATAAAAAATTGAATATTTATTAAATTTATGAATTAGTGTGATAATGGAAAGGTGTACAAGTAGCTAAAAAGATAATTCATGTTTGCTGGCCTGTAAAAATAAAGCATAGTTCTCACGAAAAAGTTTTTGTTTTTACTTCTTTGTTGCTTCTTCAGTTTCTTGTCAAGAATAATATATAATATACGAATATTATTTAAATATATTAGGGAAAGCTTGAGTTGTATTTATCTGGCTAATTTATTAGAGAGAAACCAAACAGAAAAGAATGAAACAAAGCAAAAAGAGAAATTGTAAAGGCTAGTCAGGCTACATTTACATCTAGGAAATTTAGAAAATATTTATTTATGAAGTTATATATAATTCCTGCTGAAAATCACTCAATCTCTTTAAAAAGATTCCAAGAAAAATGTTACTTCAGAATATATGGGACAAAATACAAAATGTCTCATATTTATTTCTTCCTCTTCACATCATTCTCTTATTCCTACATAATTGTTTAAATTATTATTTCTTATTATAATCCTTCAGTTATAATCTTCCCTTAAATGGTACCAACAGTTCGCTATCTTTTTTAAAGGTTTTGTCTTGAATGAGATGCGCGCACCTGTCGAGAGCTGGAGAAAACGTCCTCCTGCTGGTGTGGTGTGGTAGCAGGAGAGGGGTGCTAGCTCAGATGCCGTCCGCCGCCACGACCATGGTTCAGAATTACGTGGTCCGTCGCCAAAGCCCTCGTAGTGCGGATGCTAATATTCACAACTCAACAACGAACAGCACTGATTCTAGTAAAAAGTTAAAAGACTGATATTTAAGATTTAAAAAAAATGGAAAAGTAAAAAACTGATTAGCCCAAAATTGCACGTGGTGGTAGCAAATTTGTTAAGGCATTAAATGAAACAAGAATAGAGTACAAATAAGAGGAGAATAAAACTATTGTAATTCATATATGATGGATCTACATATGGACGTACAAACAAAGATGTTGTGCGATAAAACCAAAACTAACGAAGTAAATACTACATCAGGCTTTCAGATAAACTTAGCAGTGATTGTTCTTGCTTTTATTGCAAATACTAGCAATTATCATTCATACTAGTAGTAATAGTTTCTCTATTAATGTAGTTCTCAAATTTGTGAAATTGGATGGAGGAGTTACACAGCAGACACCTCATCGGCCTAATTTTTTTAAGTGAGATTAAAGTTGGGGAAATATAAACAAAATATTTATCAAAATTTCTTCACTACAGCTTAGGCCCTTAGAAAAACTACATTGATGTGTACAGGTTTTGTCTTCCACACAAGAATGACCTAATATTCAGTTGCTGTAAAAATAATTTCACAATGGGATCTGGAACTTGATTATTTTACCCGTAGTCTAGTGGATGTGCGGTATCCCATTGCAATTTCAAATTTCCTGCCTACTCTTCTGAATGTGTCATGTTGAATTCTTCCCGATTAAAGCATTGTTCTTCCGAGACACTTACATGTTCGTCATCTGATTTCAAGGCAAATATGAGCACCCCTATAAACAGGACGTTTGACCAGTCCCCCGTCATTCCAATGGCACGCTCAAGACACTAATTTATGTTTGCCTTTTAGAATATATTTGCCTTTCAGGCTTATATACCCTTTGTGTTGAAATTTCAGTGCAAAATATTGATATAGTTGGATATTGCCTTACCAAATGATGTTGTAAATATGAATTAACAGTTGTGCAATTTGCTGTTTGATTCCAATATTGTAGCAAAGTGTCATTCATAAGAGGGATTGATACTTCTCGGACGAAGGGGTACAGGTTTTTCCAAGCATATTGTTTAACTCATTTGAATGCATTTGACAGCATACCAGCACTCTTTGTCTTTCATTCGTCTTCTTTCAGTCATAGGAACAAATATGTCATGAAAGACTATCCTACAGAATTAGAAAGCACTTCGAATCTACATTTATATATATAAATACATCATTTTAAATCCTTTAGAATGATAACGCCTTCAACGACAACCTGATTTACTTATTTCTGGGCAGTTAATCGTTATTGCATGTATATAACGTATGATATTGCGTATCACCATTTGCATTCCCAAATATTTTAAGCCACTTAAATTCAAATAAACTACTGCAAAATGAGGATTAAACAATGTTGACATACCTTTTTGAAGGTAATATTCAAAACCAATAGGTAATCAAACATTGATTTCAAGCTGGCAAAATTCACAGTTATTGATGAAATCCTCAGTTAAACCGTTGTTTTCAAGTGAGTTGATGACAATAAAAATAAATGTCATTCAATAAATCGCATTATTGTTCAGTTCTAAAAATGTATTCTGTAAATGATATTATATATAATAATATTTATTTATAAAAAAAATTTTTAAAATCGAAAACAAAAAGGGGAAAATCATCAAAATGCAAAAATCTTAATTCATATCTTTTAGCATGGAAAATGTTAAACAAATTTAAGTTGTTGTTTTTTGTAATGAAAAATTACAAAGGGGAAAACAAAAAATTTAAAAAAGTTTTTTTTTATATAAATACTTATTTTTTTTTAACAAGAAAACTAATATTAAATTCTTTTAATTCTTTTATTTGGTTAAAAAAATTTAGAAAAGGAAACATTTTTAAATTATTTTACTAGTAAATTCTTTTTAAGTAATTCTTAAAGATGTTATATATATATGCATGTTTAACGTTAACTTGGAATTATTTTTATGGGCGAATATTTGCTTTATGAAAAATATTTTTGGGGCTAGTTTTTACACTTCCATATTGGGGTTAACTAAAAAAAAATTATTTTTTTATTTTTATTTCATTTTTTATTGGGGAACAAACAAAAAAAAAGGCTGCAACAAAAAGTTTTGGAGTTATGAAAAGGACAAAAGAAATTCCCACACATTCAGGGATTTTTAGCTTTTGTCCCTTTTTTCCTACCGGAAGTTTTTGTACCTTCGATAAAAATATGTTTTCCCCTTGTTTATTACCCGATTGGTCAGATTAGATTTAATCAATATCGTATCTTTCCTTTTAAAAAATTTTGTCAATGTGGCATTTTTTGGGGGGAAAATAAAGTTTTGGTTTAAAAAATGGTTTTTCCCCGTTAGGTTGGTAAACAAAAAAATTATGACGAATTTCCTGGGAGGATTAAAAAACTATCATAAAATTAAAAAAGAAAATCCCATCAAAGAAAGCGGGAATAGGGGTTATATGAACTTTTTATTTGTTTTTTAATTATCATTATTTAATTTTAGATTTAGTTTTGGGTTTTTTTTAATCATAACCCCATTATTTTTTTAGTGTTCCACTTTATGTTTTTTTTTACAGCCTAAATATTTTGTATGCATAACTTTTTTTACATTGCTAAAAAAAACGAAAACATACGAGTTTTTTTTTAAAATTTCTACAAAACATTTTTTTTAAAAACTTGAATAATTTCTTTCCCCTTTTTTAAAAAAGTTATATTTAAAAAAATTTTTGTTTTTTTAAATTTTTTTTGATACATTTGCAGGCATAAAAAGGGTTTTTTTGCTATATAAGAAAAACAGAAAAAAAAGTCCCCGGGGATATTGTAAAAACCCCCACATAAAAAAAAATATTTCCCGATTTTTGGAAAATTTTAAATTTACCCATTTTCATAAAACAAACCCCAAAAAAGGGTTTTTTAAAAAATGCCCTCGAAGCATTTACGATTTAAAAAAAGATTGAAATACTTACTACATCAGATATTACTTGTTTAAAAAAGGATGCTTTCTTTTCCCAAAAAACAAATTTCATAAAATGGATATTTTTTGGGAAAAATTTTTCGTAAAAAAAACGAGAAGTATATAGACATTCCGGTTAACCCTTAAAGTAAATAAAGTGCTGGTTTTAAAGCCCTTGTTTTTTATTGACTTTTTTAAACCTCAAAAAATATTTTTCCCAATAAAAGCAAGGGCTTTTTCACCTGTTTTTTTGAATTTTCGCAAAATAGGGTTATTTATAAAATTTAAGCGCCTAAAAAAAGGCTTAAAAATTTTAAAATAATAAAAAAAAGTAACAATTGCAAGTCTAATTTTAGTTTACCTCTGTATTTCTTTTATCTAAAAAACTAAGTTTTTTTCCGGGTTTTTGCATCCCAACCCATATAGTAAAATACATCTTAAAAAAAAATTTGATGAAATATCTGAATAATCTAGATATTTTTTAATTTTAAAGAAGTTTTTTTCCCAAAAAGCATTCCCCCCAAATAATAAAAAAAATATTCAGTTTAAAATTACTTTAAATGGGATGGAAGCAAAGGAAAAAAAAATATAAGAATGAATTAACAAAATTTTTAAAACCCAGCCTCTTTAAAAATGAAAAAAATACCTTTTGTAAACAATTACCGCCCACAAAAAAAAAAAACACACAAAATTTTGTAAAACCCCTTTCAAATATATATATATATATTTTTCATTTTAAAAAAAAAATTTTTTTTTAATTTTTAATTTTTGGGAAAATTTTTTTTTGGGGGTTTTGGGGGCTTTTTTTCTACCAAAGGATGAGTGCGTCATTTTGGTGTTTGGGGGTTCCCCCATATTATAAAAAATGTTTTGTTTTTTTAATATAATATTTTTCCCCAAATGCGATGGCGAATATTTTAAATTTTTAGGTTTAAGGGTTTTTAATTTTAATATTTAATTTTTTAATTTTTAAATTTTTTTAATTTTTAAATTTTTGAGAATTGGATATTTTAAAATTTATAAGTTGCGGGGAAAGGGTTTGGTTAACCAAACTAGTTTTAAACCCCCCTTATCGGTCCTAAGTCCCAGGTTGCACTTGGGTATTTTATAAATTTTTTTTTAATAAAAATTTTTAAAATTTTTTTTAAAAAGTTAGAATTTTTTTCTTCTATATTCGCCAATATTCTGAAATGGGGTTTTATGTTATAGGGTTCATTTAGTTTCATTTTTTTATTCTATGGGTATTAATTTTATATTTAAATATATAAAAATTTTATATATATATATATATATATTAAATTTAAATTTTAAATTAATTTAAAATTATTCCTTTTAAAAGTGAAAAGTATTTTTAAACACGAGGATATAAAGAAACAGAGGGCTTTGGCTATGGACCCCCGGTATTGAACCATGGGGGGGAAAGGGTGACACCTGAGACTGCCTCCCTCCAAAAATACCTCACCAAGCCATCCGGGGGAACTTAAAACCTCGCCAGATTTAAAAGTTCATCAGCCCATTTTAAGGCGTGAGAGTAAATTTAAAATTATGAAGTTTTTGAAAGACTACAAATCTTGGGCCTCCCTTTGCCGGGGTGTTCAGTGTCGGTTGAGTTGGGGTTTGGGTTTTTGGGGTTTTATGGCGCAAAAAGGGCCCGTTTTTATACTGCGCCCATTCATGGTCTGTGGGGGTTTTTGGGGAAAAAAAAAAAAAGAAAATTTGGGTGACAAAATGGAGAATCGAAAATGGGAAGGGATCACTAGGGACCCTTGGGGACCCCCCTGACCAAAAAGGGTAAACCCCTTTTTAAAAAAGGAAAAAAATCACTAAAGGGCCCCGGGGTTTTGGGCACCCTTTCCCACCCCAAAAAAGGGGACCCCCAGGGATGTTCTTGTCAAAAAATCGGAGTAGGGGTAGTTTAAAAAACGCTTTGGGGAAAAGGGGAGAAAACCCTTAAATCTTTCGAGTGAGAGGGTTTATTCTTTTACACTTTTTAAAAAAAAAGCGAAGGGGGATTTGGGGATGGACCCCGTCATTTCTGAACCTAGTCAAAAATGACGAGGGTTTACACCTTAACCTTTTATCCCACTCCATTAAAAATCACTACACCCCAAAAAGGTTTTCCTTGCCTTTATAGATTTAACTTTCATCAGCTTTTCAACCGGAGGGGTCTTCAGGGCACGGCTTAAACTGGTGGCTGTTTCCCCCTTCACAACTTCAAGACCCGGCACAAAAAATGAATATCGCAAAAAAAAGCCAAAAGTTCACATCAGGTAAAAAATTTCAATATTTTTAAATATTATTTAACCAGCCTAAATTTGAACAGGAAAATATATCTTTTTTCCCCAGCTTTGAAAAATATCGCAAGAAAAAAATAAAAAAATTTTAATTGGGTTTTTTTGGCCCTTTTTTATTGTTGGGACAAAAAAAAATTTTTTTCGAATAATGTTTTTAAAAAAGTTTTTTGGGTTTTGGAAAAAAATTTTCCCAAAAAACCCTAAATTTTTTAAAATTAAAATTTTCAACGAAGTTTTGGCCAATTTTTTTCTCTAAGAAAAGGGATATTAATACTTCAAACTTTAAAAACGTCCTAATAGCTTCCCGGTTTTAAATTTTTATATTTGTCTAATTACGGAAAATCCAAAGGGAACGTGAAAAGGGAAAGATTGACCCTTTTTCTGAACCTCGGTCAAAAGATGAGGGGTTTCACCGGGAAAATTGAGCCATTTTACATTTCCCAAAAATCCTTGTACAAAAATTTAGGACTCAACAGATTTTAAATTTTTCTGTTCCATAGGGGCATTTAAGTTTATGATTCGGGGAACTCCACAAATTCCGTTTCCCCCACATTTAAAGGGGAAAAAATTTAAAACCCCATCTGGTTTTCCCTCTCATCTATAAAAAAGAATATAAAAAGGGCATCTCGTTACACGTGGCCTTGGGCGCTGAGGGAGAGCAGATGTTCTAGTCAGGGGGGCAAAAATTTACGCAAAAAAACCAGTGTTTTGGGTTTTAAAGAAACCTGGTCCCCAATTTTTCAAATTTAAAAGGGGTGGCCTTGGGGGCTTTACCTTCAAAACCGGTTTTCCCCCCCCTTCGGTTTCGGAAAGGGGAAACGCTACAACTGGATATATATGTATAAAACACTGCTAACACACAAAAGCCAAAAAGCACGAAGAACCAGAAAATCCCCAACAAAAATTTTTTTGGCTGATAACATGTTTTACAAAGATCAAAAGATTAAAATTCCCTCCTCTTGTGATGTGTGGATGATGACAAAGTCAGAAGTTAGTGTAGTTGTCATTGTTCGATACAGCCACTGCCACACGCCTCGGAATAGAATCAAAAAAGATTTGGATTCATCCTTGGGGTACAGCAGTCCATGCGGCGTCCACATATTGCCAAAGTTGATCTGGTATAGTAGTTTTCCATTGGCAATAGATAGGGAGAACAAGCAGGACAAAAGGAAGCAGTTCAATCTGATGGGTAAAGAAGAACTCTTGAGCATTGCGTGCCACGTGTGGTCGCGCATTATCCTTTTGGAATAGAGCTGACGACAATAGCTGAATGTATGGGTGGACCACACACGGGCTACATCACATCACGCTGGTTGTTCAATGTACCAGCAATGCGTCCTGGGAGGGGTAGGGGTAGGCAGTGAAATCCAATACCACTCCAAACCATGATACCGGATGCAGGACCAGTGTGGCGATGCATAACGCAACAGTTCAGCAGCCTCTCACCACGATGTCTCCAAAATCGAAACTGAAAAACGTAATGTAGCAGGCAGAAATGGGATTTGTCAGTAAACACAATGTCGTTACATTCCGTTGTCCATGTCCTCCATTCATCGCACCATTGGTGGCGCAAACGCCTGTGGTTTCCAGTCAAGGGTAAACGAAGCAATGGAAGACTGCAGACATTCCACTCTGCGAAAACGGTGACGAACTGTACGAGTAGACACCAAATGATACGTAACAAGTGAATCTGTTGTGCTATGGTTCGCTGATGTGGCCGCACAATCCTTACTGCCATGGCACACAATCCACCTGTCATCACGGGCAGCAGTGCTACGAGGTGGGTGCGATCGGCCCCGTCAATGATGAGAGATACGCATCACAATTGTTCGGTTTCGTCCAACATGCTAACCGATTTCTCTGAAGGATGTTCCACAATCCCTGTAGGCTCCTATTCTTCCTCGGTCGAATTCAGAAATTTGGTCAAAAGACGCTGATGTCTTCATCGAAGCATAGGTAAACAACTTACTCAAAACAAAACAAAAAATACTAAAAACTGTTGCCGTACTTTAAATCGCCAATCGATTCTTCCTTTATATAAGGCTTGTGGGTGGTGCTACGGTAGCCCATGATGTGTGTCTGCTCTATAATGCTAATGATTTGCATATTTCGTCACCACCAATGCATGATGTAAATCTCACAGGGTTTATAGCTTTCAGGATGGTGTATTTTGTGTGGCCATCAGTATATATATATATATATATATATATATATATATATATATATATATATATATATATATATATATACTATATATACTATATATATATATATATATATATATTTATATATATATATATATATATACCATATATCCACACCATCTTGGACATCTTACACATTTAAAAATTTCTACATTTCTGACATTCAACCAATTCATAGCCTACCAAATTTGATTGTCATCTCTCTTGGTATCTATCTATGCTGGCTGGTTTAAAAGATGCGTTTATGTATAATCTGGTTTTATAACTCAGTGAAAATAGTAGCTTTCCGTTAATTTCAAGACTCTTGGCTCTCTTGGAAAAAGCTCTGTGAGTAGAAGTTTCGTATAATGCTTTTTGAGAAATCCTTTTCATATGTAAATGATAAACTAGTAACTTTTTAGGAATTGGGTTTAAGATTTTAAAATTTGTTGAAATAGTAGTCGGTTGCTCTCTCCAAACTTTCTGTGAGTTTTTATGTCTTTGAATTTTATTTGTTTTTTTTTTCCTACCGAGTTGCAAATGGGGAGGTTGGCGCCTTCAAACTTGGTTTAACCCACTTATTCGCTCCTAAGTCCAAGTACTTTGTGATTCCTAGGTTCTTTTTGTATTTTTCTATATATTCGATCATCATGTTTTGTTCTTGTATTTTATTACGTTAATTTTGTTATGTTCATTATCTATTATTTTTGTTTTGATGTATTATATAAATTTCTTTCATATATATATATATATATATATATATATGCGAACGTAACAAAAACTATGGAATAAATTCCAAGTCTTTTTTGAAAGGGCCCCGGGGGTTTCCGTTATAGGGAGGACTACTGGATACTGGGAAAACGTGCTACAATGCTTGCTAACAAGCAAATGAACCTCAACTTGGGGGGTGAAGATATTTAAATAGGAGAGTCAGAAGAGATAGCAAACAGGTAATTCCACCCCCTTATCAATTTCATGTGCTTCTAGGCAGAGTTAATATGGGGCTACAGAAAGCTCTGTATCTGGAGGAAAGGTGATGAAATACTAACTCACGTAGGTCTTCCTTAGGGCTACGAATAAAACTATCTAATTTTATATTGCATATATATACGAACACACCTCATATATACATATGTGTATATCGTGGTCGGTATAGTGTATATCTGTGTGCCCAAAACTATCTATCAATATGATTCAGCGTGTACACACTAGGACGTTTTGAAACAATTTGATTCTCATGATAATGCATGCAGAGTTAGAGAACAAGGTCAATAATATAGATTTACTTTTACACTCATGGACAAAAATTATCTCACCAAGAAATAATTGCTGGCTCGTAACGAAACTTGTCAAGAAGATACATATCGTAGAGATATGCAATTGATTAAAAAGCAGTGTGATTTGATTGCGCATTTCATGTAGCCAGGTAGGGGCGGTTAACGTCGTTCTCCGTGGAGTATAAAACAGGTAACAAAAGCTTGTTTGAGTGGCTGAATCGTTTACAAGTAAGATCTGAGGTAGACAAGCCATTACGCCATTTTCTAAGACAATAGAAGGGAATGCTAGTTTGAGAGGGAATCATCGGCATGATGGAAGCTGGGGGGTCAGCTAGGTGAGTAGCTCGTCAATTGGGGTCTGATTGTGATGTGAGAGGTGTTGGGACCAGTGGATCAAAGAGATGTCATTTCACCCCGCTGAAACCCGCAGA
>BMAV01006371.1:0-12304 GCA_019973955.1 Trichonephila inaurata madagascariensis
TCATTAAGGTTACTCTAGCTCTAATTGATTTGGAAGTTTTGAGATATATTTCGCAAGGATTACTTTGGAGTTTAGTCTTGAATCGCCTTTGGATAGATCAACAACCGTTTCGATTAGCTCTGGATGAAATAGCATGGCAGTATTATTGTAATCCCACTCCCGCTTATTAGAGAGAATATTGATTATTGTTTTTAATAGGAAGTGATTAATTTTGGAAGGATATACTATTGAGTTAATTAGGCATACACTCTCGGTGGAGATAAGTAATTGTATTCTACGGAGGAATAAGGTAGTAAGAGAAATTCGAAGGGGATGATTTAAGTGTTGCTACGTCGTGTATTTTCTATCAGGTATTGATGACGAGTCGGTTTTAGCCAGTTAGCAGTGTTTGACGAGTATACTCGTCATGAATTTTGTGTCATGACTAAAAAAGTAGATATTTTTGCCTATTGTAGTATTTTTTGAGAAAAAGAAAACATTCTGTAATTTCAAGATGTTTAGAATATTTGGAGGCTGGTCTAGAGTAAAACGCACTCACACACAAAAACAAAATAGAAAATTTAAAATAAACTCATGCGTTTCCGTATGCACCAACTGAAACATCATATAAATTCGCATAATGAGAATTTATTAAGGTATCGGACTACGTTCGGAACCGTGATTTTAAAAAAGCGTATAAATGGATAATTTTCGTGATATTTAGTGTCACTTAGATTAGCATACATATATAAAATTGTTTTAAGGACATTTTGACAAAAATCTTTTATTTAAATACAATATTTTGGCAAAATATTAACTTAGAATAACTTTTTTTCAAAATTTTCTCCTTTTATAAAAAAATGCTTCTAAAATTATAATATTTTGTGTGTGTGCTCTCTCTCTCTCCTTACATAGAGTAAAGACTTCTACAGAGAGTCTGAACTATTTTTTTAAAAAAAATTCACATTATTTTCAGAGTTACAACCCATTGAAATAATTATCGGCGTTTTATTCTTAAAATTTCTCCCCTCTGTTGTCGTTAAACTTGGATAAACCCACTTCTAAGCTATATATTTCAAAAATTCTAGTTGAGCCTCTGAACAGAGGCCTGGGCTATATATAGGCAAAATATTATTATAATAAAAGCATTTTTCACAAAAGGAGAATATTTTGAAAATTAATCATTCTATGTTCATTTTTTGTCAAAATATTGTACTTCAATAATTTTTTATTGTAATACTGTTCTTAAAACAATTTTATACACATTTTCTAATCTAAGTGACACTAAATATCAAATACTATCCATTTATACGCTTTTACAAAATCACGGTTCCGAACGTAGTCGGATACCTGGTGCGTTGGTAATATGTTTTAGATGTTATCCTAAAATGGCAAAGGTCGGAAGGTTGATTTATAATTGGGCTCCTTCAGGTATGGTCAGCAGTGATACAACTGCGTAACGCCAACAAGGCGCTGAGCCCATTGTTAGCTGCTGGCCGAAAGTTACTTAGCTTTCGAATGCTGTAAATGCCAATTGTTTGATATTACGGCCATGTGCTGACATTAGAGTAATGGCCCAATGCTGGGCAGCCTTAAGAACAGCTATTTCATTGGGATGAAAAAGGCAAGGATGCCTTCTGGTAAGAGGATTGTGATCAACCCTACAGCACCTCAAGACAGGTTGAAATTATTTTGTTAGTAGAGTGAGTGAGGGAATATTAGCGTCACACTGTCAATCGACACGAGGGATTTCGGCGACGGACCTCGTAATTCTGAACCATGGTCAAGTGACGAGGGTGAAACCTGAGCTGGCAGCCCTCTCTCCTAACTACCACACCACACCAACGGGAGGGCGTTTGAGCTCTCGACAGATTTAACGTGCATCGCTCCCCTATACGGTGGGACTTTAGTGGTACTGGGATCGAACTCATGACACGCCAGCCACGATCCGATGTCTGGACCACTAGGCTACCACGGCCACATAATATATTTTGTCAGTAAAGAAGGAAGTAAATCCCGGTATGTATTTATGTCTCTGAGTTTAGGAATTTCGACAGTCACTAAAATTCTTAGGTATCCATGTAAATTTACGATCAGAAGAACCGTCAGCCTGATGAACCTGCGAACGATCTATATAAATATGTATTTGTAATAGAATTGACAGTTTTATAAATTAAATCCATATTTTTTCTCCAATATTTTAACATTGACGCTCACTCTGTGATTGAGTGTATACGTGTTATCGCTCAATTTCCAAAACATGTGCGTGCTCTCAAATGGGGGTGTCACAGTTGTGACGTCTCTCGCGTTCTTCTTATATCATAACTCCTACGTTCTTTGACGGCCACGATTAATGGCAAAACTTTTTACTACAAATGCGGTCTTAACAATATCACTGGGGTTTACTGCCATTTTAAAGTACCCACTTCTTAGATCAAGAGATGACATTATTGTTGTATAGGGGATGTTCGTTATTAAATCATCTATTAACGGTAAAGAGTATCGCGGATACTTTGTGATCGAATTTAGTTTTCTATAGTCTACTGCAAATCTATATGCTTCTGGATTATCCGGTGGTAACCCATTATTTTTCTTGCATAACACAACTGGTGACGCGTACGGGGATTGAATTGCAACAATCGTTTCCTCTTGTAACATTTTTTGTATGTGAAAATCAATTATTGCTTGTTTCTGCCGGTCGTATCTATATGGCCGGGAAACTACTGGTGGGTTATCTCCCGTGTCAATTTCATGGTATGAAACATGAGTAAGACCTGGTTTGTCTGAGAATAATCCCTTAAAACTACTAAACAAATTTTGTAGTTTTTGTTTTTCTACCTCCCCCAATTTTGTCTTAGACAAATCTATTTCAACCTTTTCCTCTTTAATTGATTCAACCACCCTATTTATTTGAGAATCGGGAATTTTCAACGATTTTCGATCAAAATCTAAAACGATCCTTGACCCACTTATAAAATCAACACCTAGATTACATGGGTATTCCAAATCCGTCAACACATGAAATGACCAAGTTCTTTCAGATTGTCTGATGCGAATATTCAATTCTACAATCCCCATGTTTTGGCATTTTGCACCCTATGCTATTATTACCTGGGCTCGCGATTTTTTAATTTGCTTATAAAAAAAATATTTTCTATATACTTCTTCCGATATAAATGATTTATCTGCTCCGGTGTCCCATAGCGCTTTCAAAAATGTGTTATTTAATAAAATAGGAACGTGGGGAAGCTCTACGGGTGATATACATATCGGAGAAAGCTTGATTGGTATTTCTCTTGCCGATTTCTTTTGAGGTTGATTTTTAGCTTCTACAATATTCAATCGTCCCCTTTGCATCCTATCGCCGCGACTGAAATTTTCACTCGAACCCCTCTTTCTACGGTCCCCTCTATTAAAATTATCATTTCGATCATTTCGAAATTGGTAACCCCTTTCGTTGAATCTCCGATCACCATTCTGAAATCTATTCCTCTCGAACCCTTTATTACTTTGACGGCTATTCTCATAAAAATTATTTCTACCATTTTATTTGGTATACGTCCAACCTCAGAATTCCTCCAGTTTCTGCGATTAGCATCAAAATTAGGCATCCTANCTGTGGATTTCAAATGCTAAATGATGACGAGATTGTGACTTTCGTGCAAGAAGTATCCAACCCTGTCGACGAGGAAACGGATGAAGACGAGGACAACAACAACGAAAGTGGCAAGGGTCCATCAAATGCTGACGCGTTTTCTGCGTTAGAGACAGCTAGGGAGTGGTACGAACAGCAATCAGAGGGCTGCCCTACTCAACTACTGCTGCTCAAGAGAATCAGAGACCTTGCAGCTAAAAAATGAAGGTGTACAATGGTAAAGCGAAAAATAAGTGATTAAATTCCACAATAAAGGTTAAATTGCGACATTTTGCATCTATTTTGTGTTTTCTTCAAGCACGTTTCCCGCATGTAATGATTTTCAATATTCGTAGTGTCCGGTTTCATATACTGCATGGATCGCTTTCGGTTTTCGGTTATCCGAACAATTGCGTATCCGAACGGTGTCCGGTCCTAATTGATTCAGATAAACGACGTTCTACTGTAGGCACTACAAATCCCAATACATTTCCTTCTCCAGAAAGTATTCCCGAAGTGTCGTCATTCGAATGTTATCCAGAGTGGAGTGCATGGAGCAAATGTGACAAGTGTGACGAAATTGGGCAGAGGAAACGAGTCGGGGAATGTCGCCTGCAGAGATTCGTCAAGGCTAAGATGAAGGTAAGCAAGGATTCTCTACACTTATCTGGGAAGCAGTCTTTTGAATAATTGAAGGTGATTTTAAAAAAGGGCATAAATGGATAATTTTCAAGATATTTAGTGTCACTTAGATTAGAATACATGTATAACAGGGTTTTAAGGACATTATGATGAAAAAAATTATTTAAATACAATATTTTGGCAAAAAATTAACTTAGAATAACCTTTTTTTCAAAACGTTCTCCTTTTATAAAAAATGCTTCTATAATAATAATAATATTTTGTGTGTGTGTGCTTATATAAAGTAAACACTACTCCAGAGAGTCTCAACTAGGATTTTTGAAAAATTCACATTATTTTCAGAGTTACTACCAATTGAAATAATTATCGGCGTTTTTTTCTTAAAATTTCTCCCCTCTGTTGTAGTAAAATACGGATAAATCCACTTATAAGTTGTATATTTCAAAAATTGTAATTCAGCCTCTGTGCACAGGTCAGAGCTATATACAGACAAAATATTATTATAATAGAAGCATTTTTTGTAAAAGAAGAATGTTTTGAAAATTGGCCATGTTCGTTTTTTGTCAAAATATTGTATTTAAAATTTTTTTTTATTGTATTAATATTCTTAAAACAATTTTATATATGTTTTCTAATCTAAGTGACACTAAGTATTGTAAATATCATCCATTTATACGCTTTTGCAAAATCATGGTTCCGAACGTAGTCGGATACCTTACATAATGCTTGTGAAGTTCTAAGACTCACACCCCTGGTCAACCTGCAATGATTCCTCCGGGGTATGACTTGCTAAGTTCGAGGGCAACACCCGACATGTATTATGGGGTCTATTGGGGCCGATTTCAGGGCCTAATTGGACATGAATTGGATTTGAACTGGATACAAATCACCAGGTCGGATGACCTTATTATGGGAATTACTTTAATAGCAGATAAACGTTTAGGTCTAGGCAAGGGATTGCTATCATTTCATTGCTAGAATTTCGTTTTAACATTTAAAATATCATCTGACTTTTATGAAAACGTACAAACTTTGCTTTGTATACAATAATTCATCTACATATCACATTTCTACCGAAAGAAGGTGCCATTTAAAATTTTTCGGTACAAATTTAAAGCAAATAACCTCAAATCAGTTTTGAAAGGGAAACCTTGCGATATAGTCTAGTGTTACCCAACTTTTAATCTTTGCGGCCCGGTCTGCGTTTGATAATGATGAAGGGAGGAGGGAGGGGGGGGGGGCTTGATTGTATATATTTTAGATTGTTTTGACTTAATAATTTTAATTGTATTTAAGAGTATGTCTTCCCAATAAAATACAATTACACCAAAAAATGAATATAAAGCGATTTCCGTGGGAAGTTGAACAAACACGAGAGAAACACACCATAGTAAATAAAATAGGAATAATTTAATGCTTCTTGGGAGACCCAGTACCATTTGATCCACGGACCGGTACCAGTCCTCTGCCGGGGGTCGGGATCACTTATATAGTTCATTAAAACTTGTTAATTACTAAAAGGTATTATGGGCATAGCTAGAAATATATTTTTTCCCAATTAGTTCTAACATAACACCACTAACGTCGTAAAAGGCAGTGATTTGGAATCAGTGAAATGCACACTGTAGGGTATCTGACTCGGAGATGTCCTTGAAGTAACCGAGTTTTAACAGTTTGTTGTATCATTGTGTTGCCAACTGCACCTCAAATATCTGCTACAGACACAGTATGATACGCCATAACCTTGCGAAAAACACGGTGGTCTTGCCGCTGGGAAGTGTTCTGTGGCCTCAAGGAATTCGATCTTTTTGAGGCAGTATGTTTCCCCGGCCACTGTTGCCAGCAATGATGCACAATAGATACATTCCTGTCAAGTCTTTCTATAATATCGTGGAGAGAAATTTAACCTTTCAGCTTATTGAGTTTAATCTCCGATCTGGTTTAAATTCAGCAAGCTTCTGATAATGACTTCTTCGTCTTCTTAAAGGCCTGTGAGAGATTCGTTCCAATCTCTTGCCCTCCTAGAGGTGTGGGAGGAAGGGGAGAAACTGTAGACATATTCAAAAACAATCTATTGATTGATCTCACACAATAGCAACATGGATTCAATTAATTTCAACGAGAAGAGATGTTCTCAATCTAAACAATATGTGGATTAACAGCGAGATGCACGAATTATGAAAAGATTTTCAATATCGACCCTCTTATTGTAGGATCAAATCTATTGTCCCAATTATCTTAACACTGTTAAACTTTAGTGACCAATCGTCCCTTTAATTATTTCACCTATCAAATATTTGAAATACTCTATAAAATGTTATAATACCTGATCAGTAGCAATTTATCCTATCTCCTTACTCTTTCTCTCTCCTTCTCTCCAGTTAGCTTGAAAGCTTAGACTATATAAAGCAAACTAAATTTAAATATCATGGTTCCTTCTTCAAAGGGTTGGTTGTGAATAAACGCGAACTGATAGCCCAAAGATTTCCCAAGAGGATTAATTGAAAATTCACGGACCCTTTTTGACTAACATCAACTCACTGCATCAAATCTCAACGATAAATAATGCTCATCAACTTTACAACGAGTATTTAAAGCAAACCTGATTTGCATGTTCTTTCTGGTGCTACTAGCGCTACACTTATGAATCTAGAGAGAAATTTAAATAGACTTCATCTCTTTTAGCTGTATAAACACGCCTGCCAAATTTAGGTTATTTATTACAACTCCTTCTTGGTGTTGGGATTTTTTCCATCAGTGTCTTAAGCCAACTGTAGTTATTACAATGAATAATTAATAATTTTTAAGAGGAAAGAGCCGTAATGTAGTGTTAAGTGTCGTATTTAGTCATAAGTTGTGAAGTATTCCCCCGTGGGTGATATCTCACTCCTAAGTTAACTTCGTGATCTAGAGGTGTGAGATTGAATGAAAAACCAGGCATTGCCATGATCTTAAAATGTCTTTATTAAGATCTTAACTTAAACACTAACGATGATAATATTTATATTATTACTTATAGCGGATCTGAGGAGAGAAAACACACAATACGTATTACCAAATAAGGGCGATCTTAACCACGAAATTTAACTTTCCCTTTCTATTCCTAATCTCTGTTTATATCACTGGTACTAATGGATACTAGAATTATCCTACCTTAATTTCTTGCTTAATCACAATCCTCTTGGATCCACAATATCTCTGGAATAACTCGTGTGGAATTGGATCCACCTTGACTCGATCGCTCTGTCACGGATAGCTTCACAATCAACGATGACTTTCTTCTCTTCCTTCAATTCACGCGCTTAAACCAGACTAGCATAATCACTTCCCAATAGGTCATACGCTTACGTTAAACTTCCGCTATTTAAAAGGTTTCTAATTTGCATATTCACATTTCGCTTCTGGATTTGGTTGGAAAGAATTTGCCTTTTTCGGCCCCAAAGAACCCAAGAGGAGATTTTAGTAGAAAACGCGATGAGCCCGTCACAACACACACAGACAGAAGTACTGGCGTCCTTAGAGAAAGGGAAAATTTCTATGGGGATAAAGTTGTACCAACGGACCCGCCCGACGAAACAAAGGCGTGGAAGAAACTTCGAAAAAGAGTATTTTCATGGCATTGATATAGAAATCACATACACACCAGGAAATGCTGACACTGAGAGGGGAAGGGGAATCTTCCAAGGCTTAAATCTGTACACTTGAAGAAGCCCGTGCATTGTCGGGCCATCCAGCTAGTTTTTGTACATAGTTTTATATATGACAAGACCATAGGGTCACTGGTAATTATTAAACTTATTTTTAACTTAGTACTGTTAAATGAACTGTAAAATACGTTGGGCAGTACTGATACAATTATAAGTACATTATATTAGTGTAAATGTGTATTTTATTTTTTGTTATGTCAGAATGTATTTGTTTGTTTATTTTCAGTAAATTAGTAATTTTTAAAATAATTTTTTGCCTCCAACTTTTCAATATGTTCGCGCCCCCCTCGTAAATTTATCATGACCCTCAAGGGGAGAGAACCCCACAGTCTGAGAAACGCTGCGGTAAACAGTGAAATGAAAGGTTTTTTTCATTCAAATGATAATAAAACTCTTTTCACGTTCTTTAGTTGTAATTCGTTTAACCTGGAAGAAAGCGTTAATTTTGCTGATGTACGCAGGTGAGATTTTTTCTCACATTTACAAAATTTTCCAATACTCACACACACACACACACACACAGTGGCCTACACAAACTTCTAGTATACATAAGATGGGTTAATATACGTAGAAGAAAGCGTCGAGGCGTTATGTCTATGCTAAAAATTAAAATGTTTATCTGAGGGCAATAGATGTCGTAGTGCCTCCTCCTCATGTCTGTTGATGTGAAGATCTTGATCATTATTAGGAATCTTGGGAGGGGGGATCCAAACGCAGGATGGATGGAGAAACCATTGAATCAAATTTGAAGTGATTACCAGCAAGAAATTGCAATAATTTACTTTTATTAAGTCAAACACGAAAAATGACTACGCGATATGCAGACAAGACAAGTTAAAGGGTATGAATAAATTATACACTTTTCTGAAAGAAATGCAACCTCTTGGATTTGACAGTTTAAAATCTGCTATAATCTTAAATTTCGAAAGTTGATATGACAAAATGACTTTGACACGAATAAATGTGGCGATATCATCCACAATCATCTACAATTCCTCCACATTCATCTAACTCTCGCTGACTATTTACAAAATATTTGATAGTGACGTTCACTTGTATTGAGGTATTGTTTTAGCTTAAAGTGCCAATTTGGATGGACGGAAAAAGATCCGAGTAAGAAAGAATAGATCTCGCGGATAGCCCATTGTTATGAAGTTGAATCTCCAAACCCACCATTGTGTACGCCACGTAAGGGTGGGGTTTGGACTTTTTCGGAAGGGCTGGTGGTTTATGTTAAGAACAACGGTTAACCGAAGATCAGTTTTACTGCTTTACTATTTACCATATGAATTAGAAGAATATCATCTCCACTCTATAAGCAAATTTATGTATTAATCAGAGAAATATTTCACGGTTTGATAGAAAATCTCTGCAGCTAGTTCTTCCAAGTTTTCATATATAAGGTAGCTTTCTAAATATAAATTGTTGAGAACGTGTTCTATGCTAGACACCCGAAGGAAAAGTCATCAAATCAAACTTCCCAGTCGTTGGAATCGGCTGCCACTCCTACTTACTCGACAAAGTGCCAAGAGCCAAAACGATACTCAGTAGGATGCCGAACCTGGTGCTGCTTGACAAGTGCAAGGAAAAATGCGGTAAGTTGTTTCCACTCTACACTTGTAGTGGTTTCCTAAGACCTGATTATCAAACTCCGAGGGTCCCGTGTTCGGGAGAATGAAACTCGAACCCGACATTATAATAGGAGTAGCCGCCATAACAGAAAACACTAGGAAATAACAGCAGAACAAGTAATCAAAAGAAATATTTTATTAGAATACTGTCTCCCTATTCAGGAATTACGAGGAAGATCAATTACTACTTCAGTAATCAAAATTAACTTATCTGAAGTGCTAGAAGACATTCAGAACAGTAGCTCCTACAAAACGATAGAATCTCCTTTATTTGTAAGACATCTCAAATCTGTGGCGTCAATGATTTATATCATTATTATTCTAGGTTTGACACGAAATTACTAATTAGTAGATGAATATAATTCTCTCAAATAGGAATTTCTCACTGCTTATCGTTGACTTTTCAACAAACTCCCTAACCCTCATTTCACTCACTTATATACATGTTGTTGTTCTTGCTGTGACTAATGCCACCTGCCTGACGAAGTGAGATCCAGACCCACGGAATTCGTCGCGGCTACAGGCTAGAATTTTTACGCCTGTCATTAGCCTTAGCTTTGAGCACCATGCAGGTGACAGTACGATTTTGCTCGGTTCCTCCCCAATTTAGAGGGAGAAAACCATGGAGGTAGCCAGGGGCCTTCCACCAACCACACGAGAGGACTTGCAGCTCAACGGCTATTTCGTGTTAATGAATCGATATTCTGCACTAAAAAAGTTCAGGCTTCTCTCTTTTAGAATCAGTCATTTAAAAACTAATACCAAAAACTTTTTTTTTTTTTTTTACGATTTTTCAAAAAATACTCAAATTTTGAATAAAAAACAAAACCTTCTTTATTTTTAAAGATAATCACACGAAACTTTTTTTCCTTTTGTAGAATAGTATTATCCAACTTCTGCACAAAGATTCAAATATTGGTTTAAAATTACGGATTTAAAAAAAAAATTATGTTTTTCGTTTTTAATATAGTATTATAGTAAAAGCAAATAAATAAATAAATAAAAAAGTTTTAATATTTTGATTATTTTTGTTTTGTCCAATGTTGTTTTGGTCTTACAGTGTTTATCCCCGGCCCCATTATCCTCTTGTTGCGGCTCGAGTGAAATATTTATCATATGTACGTGGCCCATCGAGAAAAAAGATTGAGTACCCATGAGCTAGCTTGTTCAAAATTAACCGGAAAACAACCTTGAAACAATGATGTGTTGAATGAGACCTTTTAAATCTGACCTTTTAAAGTGGGTAAAAATTGAGTTCAAGATTCCGTTACATACAAGTGAAGCTTATAAAAGGGTGTTAAAAAAGCCCAGATCGGGGATGTATCTATCACTGTATCAATGATACGGGGCCCCCAAGCTATAGGGGCCCCAGCATGTGTAACTACATTAACACTAACAGGGCTTTCATTTTTAAAAAAGAACCTCAAAGGAGTTTTGATTTGGGGCCCACTCAGAATTAACTACGCCGGTGGGCCAGATATTAGTTAAAGAAAATGCGAGTATGTGTTAGAACTCGCAACGATTTTCGTGACTGATTTTCGGTCGTGCATTGATTGAGCATCTGAGCAAATATGAGTAGGTGTAAGGAAATACGCCTCGGAGAATAAAACGTGAATGCTAAAAAATGGAACATCCATAATTACTTCCGCGTTTCTCATTATAATTGGATTTAATTGATACCGATGATAAAGAATCTAAGGCAGCGGTTCTTAAACTGTGTCCATCAACTCCTGTCTAGGACAGTGCTTCTGAAAGTTTCAATATCAGCTACCCAATATTCAATCATGATTTTCATCGTGCCCCCCCCCCCATACAATTACAATGTATTGAATTCAATAATACTGTACTTTGACACTAACCGGCATTTATAAACATTTCGATCAGTCAAAGTGTCAATTGTCCCGGATATATAACGCAGGAAAATGATAAAATTAGGAATCTCTCTCTCATCAAATCTCTAAGGGAGATGATCAATTCACGCAAGATGTTAAACCCACGCGCATGAAGACATCCAACTCCATGTTTCATTGATCCAACTAGATTCTTGGGATTAAGTTTCTGAAAATACAAAATTTACAGAAAATTGATTGGGATTCAGCAAAATTTACAGCAAATTCAACATTTATTGTTCCTATAGGCATATAATGGCTTGTAAAGGAAAAAATGAGGAGTTTAATCCCATGACTTTATGTGGAACACGAACTCCAGCTCCACGCTGAAGTATGGAGGTGGAGGTGTTCTTGCGTGGGGGCGTAAATCGGCCTCAGAACTAGGTAATTTGGTATTTTTTGATGGTATTGTGAATCATGAGCTCTATTTAAATATTTTAAAGAGAAATTTTAAATTATCCGTTCAAAATTTGGATATAGGAGACGACTTAATTTTTTAACAGGATATAATGATGCCAAGCGCACTGATCTCAATGTACACCGCTGGTGTCTATAACTATCCCCAAATTCTGTGAAACACCTCCTCAATCCCTTTATTTAGCCTAGAACATATTTGGTGAGATTTTGATTTAAAAAAAAAAGAGAATATGACATATAAACACATAATGTGAAGTGTGTGAAAACAATACCCATAGAGAAAGAATGGTCGAAAATCGATGCAGAAATTACAAAAAACTGATTAAATCTATACCAAGACATTTAAAAGTTGTTGTGGATACTAAAAGATATCCTACTAAGTACTAAATTAAGAAAGAAGTACAA
>BMAV01006371.1:15279-26506 GCA_019973955.1 Trichonephila inaurata madagascariensis
GGGACACGGGACAATTCCTCTGAGGGTGAATGAGGATATCGAAGATGTTTCTAGTGAACTGGACAAAGGAGGTTAAGGGTTGCATTTCTTGGATGAAACGTACCAGAACTCTATTGCTCTCGGCGAGTTAGGTGCCTAATAGAACTAGTTCAAGATTTCTGACCACCATAAAATGTGTCAGAGAGAATAACTTGAATTTTTTTAAGAAATACTTTAAAAAAAAGAACAAAAGTTCGTTCTATGGAAAATGCACTTCGCTACGGAGAGGTTATTTTACGAAGAAAATCGTTCCAGGAAAAAGTTCACCGTGTAGAAGTTCGACTGCAGTTCCCAACGAAGAAACTTGTATTTTGATCAAGTCGGAGAGGAATGTTCAAAATCTTAGGGGGGCCTGGTCATGTTGATATATAAAAGGGGCTGCCACGATCGAAAGTTTAAGAACCGCTGATCTAAGGGAAACAAATTATGATTGGATGGATTAACGAATTAACTTAATTAATGTAGTTATTATTAATTAATTTCTAAATCAGAATGTTTCCATAATGGAGTCTAATTTCTTTTCTCTCTATGATACATAATTTCTTATTTTAAAACTAATCTTGATTTTAAATTTCATAACAATCAGCTCAAAGAAAAAATAATGATACATTTTTTGAAAAAATACCACAAAATATGATTCGATGAAGAACTTTCTTTCCTATTCTCACTGTAAAAAAATGTTCTAAATATTAATGTTAAAGCTTAAGAATAATATTTTTTATTAATTTATATAGAATATTAATAAATAATACAACATATCAATATAACCCGATATAACATATTAGTTAAAATATGTTATATCGGGTACAATGACTATAATTTTTTATCAATTTGATAGTGATTCAAGTGACAAAGCCTCCTTCAAAATTGGATAAATTAATGAAAGATTCATTTTTGAATAAAATAAGAATAAAAGTGATGAAAAAATTGAAGGAAGGTGAGTGGCAAATTATTTTTTATAACTTCATTTCTTTTTTAAATTTGTGTGTGTGTGTTTTAATTTCTGGATAACATGAAACTTATTTTTAGTATAACATAATACGGGATAATCACTTAAATTCTTCAGATAAAAAAAAATTAATTTTTAGAAAATTTTTAGAGATATTTTCAGAACTGGATAAAAAAATATTTTCTAATGTAAAATTGCTAAGAGAATATTAAAATTGAATTCTTACTCAAAAACATTCATTGGTAATTATTGTAACAGAAATTATCAAATAGTTTCAAAAAAGTATTAAATATATCAGTAAAATTTCATGTCTAGCTCAGCAATTAATTGACTAAATTTTTTGTAAGTACACGCACACATACCGTATTTACTCGAATCTAGGCTGCACTTTTTTCCCTTGCTAATGATGCGGAAAATCGGGTGCGGCTTAGAATCGAAGGGGAGAAAATTCGTTGGATGGGGCAATAAAGTAATTACAGATTCATGTATGCAATTAAAAGCTTATAATACTGGTAATATTCAATTCTTATTCGCTCTTATTTTAAATATATTTTAATTTCATAAAATTCGATAACGATAAACTATTTTACACCATTTTTCATTTTTCACAAAAACTTGTTGAGAATTTGGGGCGCGGCTTAGAATTGATGGCGGCTTAAATTCGAGTAAATGCGGTATATATGTGATCGCAGAATTTTTTTTTTAATTGTAAAACGAGAATATTCTAAAAAAATGTTTTACTGCGGGAAAAAAATTTTAACTTAAGAGGAAAGTTGAAATCGATATTGATGATCAAGTTTGCTTTTAAAATTTCAGTTTTATTAAAAAATAGAAATAACCTAAGAATGTGAAATTTACCATCTTACATGTTTTGGGAGAAAAAACATATACCGTAAAATACGGCGTATAATGCACACTGCCGTATAACTCTCACCTATACATTACAACTGCAATTTTTATTTTTAAGATACATTCACCGTATAACGCTCACCCCCTTTTTTACGAAGAAGCTTGAAATATACGTATGCAATGCTCGTATGTTTTGAAGTTATTTATTCGAGGTATTATTGCAGGCTTTTGAAAAAAGAGTATACTTCTAGGAATACAACACTTTAAATTCATAAGAAATGTGATTTCTTTTATTTAAAAAAAACAACATTATTTTGATGTATGTAGAAGTCTCATTTTTTTCTATGCTCCGCTTTTTTCATTTTTGAAACTACCATTTTCATACCCGGCGTATAACGCGCACTGGTAAATATTTATCTTATTTTTTGTGTTAAAAGTACGCGTTATACGGCGGATTTTATGGTACTTAAATGTAAATCAAACTTAAAGTAGGAAGGGGCTTGTTTTTGGAGAGAAATGTATTTCCTTTTAATTTAATGTACATTAGAACGTCGTTTATCCGAACGTTTATTATCCGGAGCGTCAAATATCCGGACCATTTTTTTGTTAACTACATGTACTGTATATGAATATGTTTTCAAACAGTGCAATGCTCAAAAGTTGTTTCGCATGAGGTTAAAAGTGACTTTTTGACAGAAAACGACGAAGAAAGTGCTGCTTTTGCTGAAAAGCTAATTATGAAGGACGCCTGCTACATGTTAGCCGTAGCGTGGGACTCGCTCGAAAGATAGAGCCTGAAAAAAGCATGGAATAAGCTTTGGCTAGATTTAGAAGGCGAAATAAACTTCAATGTCGACCACAGGGAGGAGATTACCGACTTTTTCAATCGATCCCAGGATTTCAAGAATACCATGAAGAAAATGTAGAAACCTGGATGACATGCGATGCAGAAAACTGTGGATTTCAAATGCTAAATAATGACGAGATTGTGACTTCCGTGCAAGAAGAATCCGGCCCTGTCGACGATGAAACGGATGAAGACGAGGACAACAACAACAACGAAAGTGGCAAGGGTCCATCAAATGCTGACGCGTTTTCTGCGTTAGAGACAACTATGGAGTGGTACGAACAGCAATCAGAGTGCTGTCCTACTCAACTACTGCTTCTCAAGAGAATCAAAGACCCTGCAGCGAAAAAACGAGTGCGTACAATGGTACAGTGAAAAATAAGTGATTATTTTCCACAATAAAGGTAAAATTGCGACATTTTACACCTATTTTGCATTTTCTTCATGAGATGATTTTCAGTATTCGTATAGTGTCCGGTATAATATACTACATGGATCACATTCCGTTTTCGGTTATCCGAGTGGTATCCGGTCACAATTGATTCGGATAAATGACGTTCTACTGTAATTCTTTTATTAGCTCTCAGAGTAAATCGCATAAAATCATTTTTTTTCCAGTGAGCGTCAACGTAACTTCCGAAACAAGAAAAGGAACAGAAGGTTCAAGTATCACTCTTTTCTGTCCCGGGTGAGTACATGAAATTTCATCGATGGTTCTCGATGGTTGATCTATTTCAACCAGAAGAATGAGAAGGTATCTCTGAAATGGGCAGTTAGATCTTTATCTTATCCTACTCACTAAATGTCCAAGTTGAAGCCGCTTAGGAATGGAATGCTTTTTCTTGGTACAATTTAATATCTAATCTATCCGGAGAGGAAAAGAGTTTTTTTAAATTTTTGCGAAAAGATTCGACAAGGAACCTCTTCAGCAGATTGTTATACAAAGATTATTTTGTGTGGAATGGAAAACACAATTCAAGAAACAAGTGAAATTTAGAGAAAAGTCAATTTAGCAAAATCGAAGCAATTTCGACAAAAAAAACTGCCAAGGATTTAAATTTACAGCGAATTGTTTAAAATAAAAATCAGGATTTTATAATTGTTTTACAATTTTATCTAACTTGACCCTCTTTTCAGTCATTTCTTGTATTCCTGATAGCGATGAAGTGAAAGTAATATTTTAGTATGTCGCTAAAATCCAAAAATTGAAAATTCAGCTCACTGCTGGTGAAAGCAGGTATGAACAGTACAATAAACAAATACATACATACAGACTTTTTACTTACCATATTGACCGAAGTAACAGAGTGGTCATGGTCTCGAGCTTTGGTCCAGTAATGTTTCCGTCGATCTACATACGTTCGAATTCTAAATCCACTAAAGATTTGGTGCGTATTGTATACACCTGGGCTGATATGCGCAAAATATCTAGGGTCTCTAAGTCCATATGTTGGCATGAATGCAGAAAATGGGATACTAGAACAGGTATCCATCTTATCATCTGATTGCGGTCCAAAATTGCGAGACGTATTAGGTTTGTCAGAAGACCTATATATTGGGCAGATACACAGTAGAAGGTCGTTTATCCGAATCCATTGGGACCGGACACCGTACGGATATGCAATTGTTCGGATAACCGAAAACAGAATGCTATCCATGTAGTATATGAAACCAGACGTTATATGAATATTGAAAATCATCACATGCGGGAAACGTGTTTGAAGAAAAAGCAAAATAGATGAAAAATGTCACAATTTAACTTTATTGTGGAATATAATCACCTATTTTTCCCCTTTACCATTGTATACCTTCGTTTTTCGCTGCAAGGTCTCTGATTCTCTTGAGCAGCAGTAGTTGAGTAGGGCAGCCCTCTGATTGCTGTTCGTACCACTCCCTAGCTGTCTCTAACGCAGAAAACGCGTCAGCATTTGATGGACCCTTGCCACTTTCGTTGTTGTTGTTGTCCTCGCCTTCATCCGTTTCCTCGTCGACAGGGTCGGATTCTTCTTGCACGAAAGTCACAATCTCGTCATCATTTAGCATTTGAAATCCACAGTCTTCTGCATCGCATGCCATCCAGGTTCTTACATCTTCTTCATCGCATTCTTGAAATTCTGGGATCGATTGAACAAAGTCGATAATCTCCTCCCTGTGGTCGTCATTAAAGTATTTTTCGCCTCATAAATTTGGCCACAGCTTATTCCTAACTTATTCCCGACTGCTTATTACAAACTGACCTAATATTCCGCGCAGATGTTTACCAAATCACGCAACTGTAATCTTCAAAATATCCCTGACCTTGGGTTTTTCCGTAACTTTTGACCTGGCGTAAAACAACTTTTGAGCATTGCACTATTCGAAAACGTATTCATATACAGTACATGTAGTTGACAAAAAAAAAACAAAAAAAAACTGGCCCGGATATTGGATGCTCCTGATAATAAACTTACGGATAAACGACGTTCTACTGTAGATTGATAAGAGGTGTTCAATATTACACCTACTTCATACAATATTAGACACTATCTGGCCAGAAGTATCCGGCCCACTCCCCCTGAGAGTAGTGGATCGAACAGGTGGCGTAATTTGATGAGTAACCAAAGGCTAATAAAGGTTGATAGTGGTTTGTCTGATCATATTTAGGCGCTTGTGAGACAATGAGTAAATCAAAGAATCCTAGTGACTTTAATCGCGGTATTATAGTGGAATGTTACCTTTCAAAAATTCTACCGAAACCAAAATCTACTGTGTGGTGCAGTTGGGAAGTGGAAACATCAAAGCTGTGAAACATAGATAAACGAAGTGGAAGGCAGGAAAAAAGTAGTGAAAGTAGAACTCTGCAAGGCATAATGGAACACGATCACAAGTTCTCGATAGTTGTATTCAACGAGATCAACCAAAACTCATCAGGTGTTAGTCCTAGCACAGCAGGCTTGTTCTTCGAGAGTTTAAAAACCTGGATTCTATGGATGTGTGTAGCAGGCTTTCAAGCCGAACGTTACGCCCCACAATGTGAAGCATCGATTACTATGATGCTAAGCTTACTGTCATTGGACTGCAGACATGTATAAAATTGTTCTTTGAATACCATTTCACAATCTGGCTGCTCGAAGGGCTGATCTAAATCTCATAGTATACATTTGGGACGAAATAGAACGCAGATTACATAGCCAACCAAATCGATCATTCTCCCTGCCTGCACTTACTTCAGCTGTGATGGATGCCTGGAAGTCAAATTCTATGGCCATCCATCAAAAATAAGTGGATAGTCTCCCTAAATGTATGCAGGGTGTAAGTGATGCAAAAGGGTAACCAACTTCATATTGATGTATGCCTCAGAACTCTCCGAATCCAGGACCGATCCTAGGGTGTCAGCCTCCCGAGTGCCAAGACTTAATGTGCCACCTCCAAGAGAATTTTTCATATTTTGACTAATAAACGTTGACATTATAAACTCATCTACCTGTATAAAAGTAAAACTTTAATACAAATGCAAATAGATATGAAAATCACTTCTTTTCTCCATTTTATTTCACTAAATTCTAAATTGAAAACTTAATATCCCCTATGTCTTAGGTAATATTAACCATATTAGATATTTTCGTAAAGCAACTTGAGCAAAAAAGTAATTTTTGAGACGCCTTTGTTAAGCATCAATTCACAGTTCCCCGCCAGTGCCGCTGAAAAGAAAGAAAACCTTTTCTATAGGAGTATTGCCAAATCTTTCAAGAATTTTGCTGTCAAATGGGGGATGTGAGTCAAGTGTAGACATTGAGGGATCATGTGGAACAACATACTGTGCACTAACATTCTATTTCTCTTAAGCTATGCTATTGTAACGGCGTGGCACATAGTGCACTTGGAGACTTGACACATAGCACACGATAGACTAGAAAGAGGGCGCTGCTGTGAACTGTGTTTTGGCCATTGAGCGGGAAGGAGAGAAGAAGAAGGGGTCTTGAACGTGAAAATGGAAAACGATGCCTGTAGTTCCCTAAGCGATTTATAATTGTAAATAGAGTTGTAAATATAGCGATGTGTTTTGAAGAAAATAATAAATACGGTAAATCCGGTTAATTTGAGTGATGATTAATTCAACCACAACAAGACGATCTTACACTATGCTATCAGAAATCGGGACTTTGATTTTTCAATAACTATTTAAAATTCGGCATATTTATTCGACTAATTTTATAAGTTTTATTTTCAGATTAACTGAAAAAATTTTGCTTGATTGATATATATGTGGCAGTCGGCTGCCTCTTGTTTGAGCCGCCCACGTGCGGTGCACGCGCTGCACACCTGGTAGGATCGGCTCTGTCCGAGTCAATACCACTGGATGTTCGGATACTTTTGGTCACAGAGTGTGTATCTTGTGTCATTAATTATTTGTAATCGTAAGAAAATCACTTGATAATCCCGATTTCTTCTTTCAAGGGCTACCATAGACATGAGGGTAAAGTGGAAATACAAAGAAAGACCCCTGAAAGCGGACAAACTGGAAGATAGGACTCTAGGCCGCATGACCATTGACGCCACGGATGCCCTTCACATCAACGAACTGAGAGTAACTGACGCAGGAGAATACACGTGCACTCTGTATGACGTAGAAATCGGTATCTTGCGACTCAAAGGCAAGAGCTTTTTTTTCTTTCGATACTAATCAACGAAGTGTTAGAATTCTCTTGAACTAGTGTCCATGAATGACTTCAACTTGATCGGTATAATTAATGTAATCAGATTACATAAACTGAAATTTTAGTTAATTAAACTTTTTTAATGATTTTTATTTAGTTACGTCCAACTAAAATTTGTTCAACAGTTTTCATTGCATAAGTTTGATAGCTCTTCAGGTATCCGACAACTCTTTTTTTTTGAAAAAAAAAATGGAGATTTTTTTGTGGTTTTTAAATTCATTTTAAGAAAAAAAAGGGTTAAATTTAAGAAGAGAAAAATAAATTATTACTACTAAAATGGGGGAAAAATAGGTAAAAATTGACAAAAAATTACATAAAGGGGGTTCGCTCTGATGTAATAAAGTAAATGAACAAATTCTCAATTTTTCAATTTTGATGTATTACTTTTGAAATGACCTTCAGGAGAGAAAAAAGATATTTTAATTAATAAAAGCTATTCCTTTTTTTAAATGACCTTCAGGAAAAAACAGATATTTTAATTTTAACAAAAACTAGAGCACTTTATCTTAGCTAGTGTATGAAATTGCTTAAAAAAAACAGTGATTATATTCACATAAAGGACTATAAATTTTGAAATAAAACAGTGATAGATAAATCTGAAAGTCAAAACATTTCTACTGTTATACAGAACATACACGAAAAATTTCAGCAAATTATTTTAAAAACTTTTTGAGCAATCGCTCTCCCCGTTTGAACTTTTCGAGAGAGAAAAAAACCCATTTCGAGTAAAACGCATTTTAAAGTTTGACATCGTAGGTAAAGTTGTGGCATCTGCTTTTACTAAAAAACTTGTAGTTTTTCTTCTAGTGAATGGAAAATAAAACACTTGGTATTTTTATAAAGCTAATAGGATGGCCTATAAAATAATATCATTAAAAAATTCGTCAATTTTTAAAAAAAAAATGATGATTTTAGGGTACTTGGATACCTTAATAACCATAATGTTTAATTGTTTAATGAAATGTATAAGTAAAATTAAGTTATATTCTGAGATATCAGATCAATTCTTCAGTAGACAGTTTGGATAAGATAAAAAATATTACTGACTTATGAAAACCCAAACCTATACATCCATAAAATGAAGAAGTAAGCCATTAGTGGGATTACCAAGCAGAAGTGAACTAAGTCTTAATCTAAAAAAACCAACCTTAGCAACAAGTGCGATTCTTGATCCCTTGGATGAATGATTTATTATTGAAATTATATTCATACTGTTTCTACTTTTACGAATTTCAATTGTAGTTAACTCCGATTCTATATACGTAAAATAAAAGGATTTTTCTGCATTTTTACCTTGATTCAATTAGTGTAGCCGTCGTATGACAAATTTCTAATTACTACTTGCTAATGAATAATTAAAAAAACAGGTAGAACAATGAATTTTGTGTATATGTCATGTCTGTTCCATCTGTGACATTTTCTCTAAAAGTAATGGTCACGAACTGGCTTGTTTCTGTCGCGTCTTGGACTCAAATCCACAAGCCACTGAGCTCAATGTCCTCTCTTTAGCGAGGTGTGGTAGTTAAGAGATGGGGGGGGGGAGATGATAGCTCAGGTGTCGTCCTCGTCACTTGACCGAGGTTCAAAATTATGAGGTCCGTCGCCACAAGCCCTCGTGTTGCTTCATAGAACGACGTTAATATTTTCACTCACTCACTTCTCATGCCACTGAAGGGCTAATCCGGATTAAATCTGTCGAGGCCTCGAGTTGGCGGGTAGTTAAAATTTTGGAGAAGTTTTTTGGAATTTCTCCAAACAATACCCCAACTGCTTGAAATTTTGGAAAGATTTGTCTCCACTTGAGATTTAGATGTACGAGGTCTTTCACCAATAGACCTCGTGTTGCTTCAAAGTACGACTAGAGGTCCGTCAACAATAGCCCTCGTGCTGCTCTATAGTGCGACATTAATACAACCTCTGACAATAAAGTTCCGTGAATAGTCCTGTAACATTAACTTAGATGAAATATTAACGAAAGTTACCTTACTGTCCTAAGGAATAATCACCTCCCATAACTATGCACCGCTGAGATCTGTTATACATGTCCTGGAAACTTCGCGATAAGTCTTCTTTTGGGATGGAGTTCAAAAGCCTTGTCACGTTTCGTTGGATGTCAGAAATATCGTCAAATCTCTTTCCTTTCAAAGTGAGTGTGAGTCGTGGAAATAGGAAGAAGTCTGGGGGATTGAGATCTGGCAAGAATGGTGGACGTTCAATTTGCAGCTCCCCCCCTTTTTTTCCCCCAGCAACTGTTTGATGATATTGGCTGCGTGAGGGCGAGCATTGTCGTGAACAAAAAACCATGAGCGTACTGGGGTCGTACCCTGCGTAAATGTATCATGAAACAGGTCAAAATTTCAATGTACCTTACAGCATTCATTGTCCAGCTATCATGCGCACAGTTAATCGATCATCTTTTGTGTGATTAATTTACTCCCTTTCTTAATGTTTTCGTCACTGACGGAAGTCACCGGTCTTTCGGTATGGGGGTTGTCAGAAACACTTTCCCAGCCTTCTCGAAAACGGGCGAGCCACTCGTACACATATTTCATAGAAAATGCTTGATTTTCATGAATACGTACCAGCATCGAATAAGTTTCTGTCGGTGTCTTTAAATGGATCTTTTGTTTGTTCATTTTCCTTTTCTCAGTTAAGAACCAATGTACTAAACAAGCACTTTGTAAAACAAGTCTACACAAAACACAAACGACGCTCAACTGAACAATGGTTGTGGCAGATGGTCAACATCTGTCGTTACACATGTGCAGCGTTTTGTTTCGCCAGTGTTGCCAGATCGGCATTCTGGCTTCATTCACCGAACTTTATTGTCAGAGATTGTATAATCTCTATTGTACTTAATATGTACATAATGGTTCTATGTACTTAATAATATTTTTTAAAATTTTTTTAACAATATATAAAACTGGTATATTTTAAAACTATATTTTAACTTTTGTTTCAGTGATATCGAGACACGCTGTTTTCGGTAAGTTTTTAAAAATTTAATGTTAAGAAATCTGAGCGATTTCAATTTAAATAAAAGATTCTGAAAAGAAATTTCCAATTTCTGAGAAAAATAACATTTAATCATTCCTTTAGAAAAGTATCATGTTTACTTAGAAGCATAGTTTCCTGAGAAATTAAATTTTTATTCTTTCCGGCGAAAAAATTGTTTTTGAGCTCTACGTACAATTTTCTTTTTCACTTCATTTTATTAAGAAAGTTCTGGATATTTCTAGAAAATATTTTTATCCTGAGGAGAACGGGGATTAAATTTTCGGAAAAGTAGATCAATATTTTGATGAGATGCTTTGCGTAAATATTTTGAAGAGTGAACGAATGTTTAAAGTTTAAAAATAAAATGTAGCATAATATGACATTTAATTTGCAAAGCAAATAAACAAAAATTGGATGCGGATTTGAATACCAAAACCGAATATAGAAGATAATAAAATATTTTTCTGCCAAAGCAAACAAGATTGTATTAAAATAGTTAGCTCTAACGGGAAAAGATGTAGCAAAGGACTTCTTATTTGAATTTTTTCCCCGAATTTATATAGTCATATCATTTAATATAAATTCTATGATACATTAAGGTATCCGACTACGTTCGGAACCGTGATTTTAAAAAAGCGTATAAATGGATATAATATTTATGGATATTTAGTGTCACTTAGATTAGAAAATGTATATAAAATTGTTTTAAGAATAGTATTAAAATAAAAAATTATTTAAGTACAATATTTTGACAAAAAATTAACATAGAATGACCCATTTTCAAAATATTCTCCTTCTGTAAAAAATGCTTCTATTATAAAAAAAAATTTTTTTTTTTTTTTTGCCTGT
>BMAV01006371.1:26906-48742 GCA_019973955.1 Trichonephila inaurata madagascariensis
TTGTATTTAAATATTTTTTTTTTTTTTCATAATGTCCTTAAAACAATTTTATACATGTATTCTAATCTAAGTACACTAAATATCAGGAAAATTATCCATTTATGCGCTTTTTTAAAATCACGGTTCCGAACGTAGTCGAATACCTTAAATGAAAAATGCAAAAAGAAAAGTTTTGTACAAACATTTTATATATTTGTATTAAAAGTATTGTATTTTATAAACTAAAAAATATAATTTAAATTCAGTTTTTTTTTTTTTTTTTTTTTTTTTGTTTAACTTAATTTTTTAACTTTAAAAGAAAGAGAGAAAATTACTGCTTACAATCACAGGTTGGGGCGTGGGAACTTCCTGTTTTGAAAATGCAATAAAACACACTAGATGTTTCATTCGACTTTATTGTTATTTTCCGCCTACCGCACAACACTGGAACTTTGAATTGCCACAGTTTTAAACACAATGCCTGTTAAATGCCGCCTTCCATTATCAATATATGTCGCAGGGAAATGGTTAAATTAGGGATTTCATCAAATCCCTGAGGGAAATCAATTCATGCAAGATGTTAAAAAAAGAACTCTGTAAAGTGTTCCCTAAGGAATTACCCTAAGGAAAGTAAGTGATTTGATCAAATCCCGAAACTGTTTCAGTGAAATGATAAAATAATATTGCCATGAATTTAAAAGTGTTTATTTAGCAAATATGGTGCATTATATTAAAAGTAGAGTAAGTAATAGAACAATAATCATTGAATTACAAATTATTTATTCGAAATTATTTAAAAAAATAATTAGATAATAAAGGTGGTATTTTTTTTCAAAAAAAGGATATTTGTAGTAGAACTTCAAACATTATTTTTTTTAAAAATTACATATTAATATAGTACTTTAGAAATGTTCTGCTTTATTTGTAACACCTATTTTTAGTTATTACTTCCCGATTTAAAACAGCATTTTTTTATTATCAAAAAGCTTTTTATCAAAAAAAAAAAAAAAAAAAAAGGCGTAGTCGAATTTTCTAATTTGTTTGTTTACATTTTTGAATTGAAGTTTTCTCAAGTTTCTAATTTTCAGGTATACAAAAGTGATGCATCTATCGAAAGATAATAATGTAAGGAATATAACTAAAAAAAAACTAAAAAATGATATTTAGGTCATTTTGTTTTGGTGCGTCACGTCAGAAGCCCGATGCTGCCTGGCACGGACGAGGAGAGAGGGGAGGTAAAAGGGAGTGGGGTAACAAGCCAAAACAGAGCTCTACAAATGCTGACTTATTCATTTCATCATTTCACTAAAACAGTTGACGGATTTGATCAAATCACTTACTTACATCAGGGAAATGACCTCAAAGAAGTGTTATTTTAACATCTTCTGGGAATTGATCATCTCCCTTAGGAATTTGATGAAAGACCTACTTTCATCATTTTCCTGCGATAAATACACTGATGCAGTCTATTTCGAAAACTTTGAGTCACCTTTTCAAGCATAACAACCAGGATATTGTCAGTTTCGGCTCGGAGGCTGTTCCGTATGTCTTCCAAGATCTTGAAGCGATCTTTGTAAACCAGAGACGATATAAGCACCACAGGAAGTAATCAGGAGGGGATAAATCAGGTGAGCGCGCAGGCCAGCTTACTTCTCCTCGCAATGAAATCAGTCATTCAGAGAAGGCTGTTCTGAAAACACCCATGGAAACCCTGGAGGTGTGAGCTGTGGCCCCATCTTGTAATCGCACGTTGTCAAGATCCCTTTCTTGGAGAGGGGGTAAGAAGAATTGTTAAGACATGAACATGTTTTCATGATGCAGAAAATCGACAGCATCCATGTCGCATGATTATACGGCATATAAAAAATCCTTTGAGTGCCTTTTTGGATTGTGTGCTCTCGTCAAAATTATAATCCTAAGTACGGTTTCGCATCGCCATAGCTCAGGGGCCTCCCTCTGGGGAGGAAACTGGGCATCTAAACTATCTGCGGTGACTGGTATCCGCCTAGATCATGGGCCGCTGTCTGCTATTTCAAGTGAGCCACATTCATATGCTAGTTATTTCACGCGGGCCGCAGCATGAGGATGAATGGGGAGGGGGGATGCTTTAAGACCAAAATAACATTTTAAATTTAAAATGTGGGAAATTGAACAAAATATTATAAATCCTGTGTTTTGTTTAAATTTTTTTTCATTGTTATTTTCTTTATATTTTTGTCACTAACACTCAATAAGAAGCATTTAAGAAACACTCCTTCAGAATTTCTGCATCAGTAAACGATGTTTCATATGATTACCAATAATATAACAAACTTCATAGGATGTCTTTGTTACAGATGTGATATTACCACTGACAAAACATTTTGTTGCTGTTGCAAAGATTATTCAAGAAAACTTATTTATGACCTCTTGAAAGAAATTTTCGAGGAAAAGTGTCATTGAATGATTCCTGTTTATGGGTATTTTTTAAATACAGCACTTCCGTGACAAATCAAACAATTACTGATCCATGTTTGTTTTTCACTACAAAGTATTTAACCTTCCAATCATCTTGAAACGATATATTTTCTTCGAATATTTTTGGCTTGCAAGATATGAAAGATAGTTAAAAATTGTTCCACTCGTAAAATTGTCGCTAACCGTTCCAAATAATAAAAGAATATCAATTCGTACCCGAACGACACCGACAGCAAAATATATACATTTGATTTCTTGACAAAGAATTTCTCACCAAATTTTTAATACAATGTTCTTAAATAAGTAAATTTCTCAGAGCAATGGGCCATGACCGGGCCACTTAAAAAGGCTTGGTGAGCCGCAGGTTGAGTATCGCTGGCCTAGATGGTGCCACACTAAAAAGAAATACCAACTGCGGGAGAATGTACAGGTAAAACACCAATCCGCAGCTCATTAGAAAAAATAGTTAATTATTTATACACGAATAATATATATATATATATATATATATGCATGTTCACAATAATATTTCCGTATCTATAATTAATCCTTCAAAACCTTTACTCTTTTCATCTCAGATCCAACAACAAATTTTGGAATACTTACTCTAACCCTGTTGTTCAGTTTCCTCCTCTGGGTCGTTCTGATGTCGGTTCGCTGGAAAAACTTCAGGATGCAGCGAAGAGTCCAACAGAGCAGGAATCGAAGGAAAGAACTACCTGAAGAAGAGACTGAAGACACAGAAAGTCTTCTCTCTTCTGCCAATCTCTTACAACGAGACACATAATTCCGTCACAGATGAGCTTTGTACTAAAAGAGGAAACACATATATGAATGTCTGTTTGATACATAAGTTGGGTGTCTGAATTATTTCTTTTGCAAGCACAAACATCTTACCTTCCATTAATTCAAAGAAGGGAAAGTGGTGAAAGCAAAGCAAATAGGAAGGTTTTATTCTCTTTCAACTAACATCACTATAGAACAGGAGCCAGCAAACTTTCGAGAGAGAGAAAAGAGAAACACAACTAAGGTATTAAAGAGCCATTTATATGCATACACATGCACACCCGGCAAAGGGGGGGGGCAGGTGTTCGGTAATGGTCGCGATCAATTTAGAATGTCTTGCTCCAATTATAATATTTATAAGCAAAGTTTTTAGCACAAAATGACATTTCTCATTCCTTCAAATACTAAGAAATATCAAAGGCACCTTTATTTCTGTGCCTCAGAGCAAAAACAACCATTGTCAAATTATATATATACTTGGGAAATAAACTTTCAAAGTTTCGTGAAAATATTTCCTCACCAATAATATCAAAATCAGTACTTCTCAAACTTTTAATATTTGCGAACCAATTTTCATCGTGTCCCCCTCCATACAATAACAATGTATTGAATGCAATAATAATGCACTTCGAAGCTAAAGCTTCAATACGATTTTAATTATAAACAGTACAAATTATTAAGATAAGTATTAAATTTTGTATATGACAAGCCCATGGGGTCACTAGTAATTAGTAAACTTGTTATTAATTTAGGATTGATGAATTAATAATCAAATACATTGTGTGGTACTGATACATTTATAAGTATATTATATCAATATAAATATTATGTGTTTTATTACGTCAGAATGTATTTTGTTTGGCTTCCTTGCAATAAATAATTTTTTTAAAAAAATCTTTTATTTTTGACTTTTCGATATGCTCGCACCTCCCTAGTACGATTATCACGCCCTCGTAGAGGGGCATGCCCCCCAGTTTGAGAAGCGCTATCGTAAGTGCTTTATTCAAAAATTTCATGATTACACTAATTATTAAAATTGACTTTGGTTGATTTGCAAGTAAAACAATGTCATTTAAACCCTTTTTTATTAACTGAAAGGTGTGTCCTAAATTATGGCATGTGTTTTTGCCATTTTTTTAAGAATGGAAGGGGATTCAAGTTCAAGAATCTCGTGTAGATTCATTAGTGTTTCAGAATTTATGTGTTCAAATAAATAAACGTTGCTAAGAATCCCTTTGAAGTCTACCCATGGTGGCATTTTTACCAATAAATTGAACTTTTACAGCTTTAGAGCTAATTTTAATATTTTATCTGATTCTCAATACATTTTGTATATGAAGATCAATTTAATGTTTAATTAAATGCCAGTCAAATGTTTAATTAAATTCCATTGAAATGTTTAATTTTAGACGCAAATATAAGGTAAATCTTTTTAATAGATAATTATAAAGGGAAACGATACTTTTTAGGGGAAACATAATTATTTTTTAATACATATAGTTACAGAAGTGTGATGAGCCGTAAACGTCTTTGCAAAGAGCCACATGCGGGTTGTGAGTTGCAGTTTATCAACCCCTGTACTTACTAGGACAACAAAATGGTGGCTGTCAATGGAATTTACGCCACAAGAAGTTTTACGAATTTAAAGTTAAAATACAAAAAGTTTACCAAAATCAAAAGACTACCTAACTGGTAAATTAATTTATCTTCTTGCTACAGGTATTACAAACAAAAGCTCTCTTTTCTCTGTTTGCTGAAATCAAAATAAATTCTGGTGATCTGTAAAACATTCATTCCAAGTTGGAAAAAATCGGCACTTGAAAAAAATAATTTGACAGTGGAAACATTTCTTGAACTAATGTTAATCTATTTAACATCCACGCTGAATAAAAAAAAATAGCCAGAGATCGAGGGCACATAGTAAGTGTAAGTGAACAACACTCGGTTGCAAAATCCACTTTTAGATCCGGAAGATTGCTATTGCGGATCCCTTCATAACATGGTAGCGTGAGGGATCACGCAGCTATTTGCCAAAAAGACATTTGATTTCATATTAAATAAACAAACAGTTGATTTGTTATTAAATTGTCACAGCTTTCGTGGTAGAAAAGTTCTAGTTCCAAGCCCGATTATTCCAGCCGTTGCTCTCCAGCACTCAGTTTTTCCCAAGTTGGGGCTGCGGTAGCCTAGTGGTTAATATATCGGATCACGGCAGGCATGCCATGAGTTCGAGCCCAGTACCACTAAAGACCCGACGTGTAGGGGAGCGATGTACTTTAAATCTGTCGAGGTCTTTAAGGTGCGGCTGCCCCCGTAAACTCTACAGGGCGTTTTCAAAGAGAATCAAAACTCAAGAGTGAAGTAATTCCGTAAATTGAAGATCGAGAAACTTCGTCAACTCGCGGGCCTGCCCTTTAAACTCCTTGAGAAGGCCACTTCCACGCCCCCAATCACCTCCGATTGTGGCGAGCGTAACAGATCTTCCCACGGCTCTCCTCACGCTGGGTATAAGCGATCATCGCTGACACCCGATTCATCTAATTTTCGTTTCGGCTCTCCTCACTCTAGCCCCACTCCATTGGTGCTTGGTGACAATAGGCCGGCACGCCTGATCCCAATTCCGACACTGCATCTTGTTCATCTAGAAGGCTAAAAATCGCCTTATCACTGAGGGTGTGTCTTTGTCATGAGAGGTCGGTATTCCTCTTCATTAAAGCCGTTTGTGGCCTACATGTGCGAGGGGAACTCAACACATTAGATACTGTTTACCAGAGCTTCCTTCCCATAGCACGTTGAGACTAAAGATCGTCTGGATGGCGAAAGGAAAGGTGTGGCGACGTCCCAAATCGGCTCGCCTGTGGTATCCCCTAGGCATGAGAGAAGAATAGCCTGTCTTTTTTCGGCGTCACAATGTCTCATCTAAACAGCTTGGACGTCGATCTTGACAAGTATTATCAGGAAGTGTTCTACTAATGAGCCGACGCTGCACTATATTTAACAGTACGTCTCTACGGAGTTCAGATTCAATGCCACCTTATTAGTACGAGATGCCTTTGAAAAAAATTATTTTCCGAGGCCGTTAAACAATAAGTCCAGTGGCTGAGTGGTAGCATATCAGGGTTCAAACCCCGGACTGGGCAAGGTTGACTCAACCTTTCACTGGGTCTATTAAAGGAGTATCAAGTTTGCTCAGGAAATAAACTCTGGGGTTTCACGTCAGACTAACCACCTAATCGAAACATCTGCTCATGCACCTTAGTGCCCAAAGAGTAAGTCCTGGCCTTCTATGGGCTGTTGCGCCACTGAGTTTAGTTTAATTTGAAACAATAAAATATGTACATTTGTTTCAAATCGGTTCTGCCATCAAAATTTTTTTTTCTCCCTGTTTTTTTCCTTCGTTGAGAGAATTAATTTTAAATTAAAATTTAATTAATTTATAAACACTGAGCAAAAAACAAACTCTTTTAATGAGAGGAATGAATCTGGTGCTTCAATAACAAATTGTCAATATTTAATATTAATCTAGTCAAGTTTAACCCTAAATCTCCTTTGTTAGTAAGTGTTCATTCCCTCCCCCTTTTATTTTTAGTTTGGCGAACTCACTGAAACTTCCTCCAACTAGGAAAAGCAATTAAAAATTTTCTTACGATATTCCACAATTCGCGACAAATAACAGGTATGTCTTTTTAAAGGCAAAATTGCTGACATCCGTTTTTAAATTTTATTTTAAGATCGTTAGGGCCTATTCTGATCAGTTCCTACTGTAATATGACATTTTTTTCAATGTGACTGTATGGATTCATTGTTTACAGTGGTATTACTATAAAAAAAGCAATCTCAAACCTAGTTTTAGAATCTAAGTAAAGGGCATTTAAATGTTGAACATAGGTTAAAATGTCCGAAACAAATTAAGAAAATTCGCGATGTACAATAATATATTTCTTTAATTTAATTCTGGAAAGAAATGCTGAAATGGTCCTTGTCTTTATCAAATTAACCTCACTAAATATAAATCAGTTAAATTGGTAAAATCTGGTTCCCACTAGATTAATTTTTTTTTTTGTAAAGATTAAAATCATGATCTGGTTTAATGAGAGCCACTACTAGACCCAAAAATTATTTTTTCACTGGTGTGGACCCCTTGCAGGTCGTCATAAACCCCTGGGGGTCTATATAGACCACTTTGGGAATCACTGCTTTAAAACTTCAAGCAGGTTTTTATTACATCCCTTGAAAATCATTCAATTTCTGATTGGTGAGAAAACATGTTACACTATCTCACAATTATTTATACTCTATCAGTATGAATGTATATCAACTAATATCTTAAACAAAAATTATATATAATATTTTTATATACAGATTCCAAAGATGCTTAATGAGTAAAACATGATTTTATGGAGTTCTCATCTACAGCATAAATTTCTTTTTTTTAAAAAAATGTATAAAAATATCTTTTTGTAAAATAAATTTATAAATTTTTTGAATAACTTTTTTTATGTGGTCCCTATACTCTACATAAAAACAGGTTTGATTGTACTGAAGAAAAGCACATAAAATATGTTCATATGAAAATGAACAATTTGTTTAAAGAAAACCTTAAGAGAAATACTACATGAAATTAAAAAAGGTATTAAATTACAAAAAGCAAAGGGAGGTAATATTTTTTTTATTTTTACTAAGAACATTTATAACCCCGTGTACCACAAAGTATCACACAGAGGCTTACAAAGTAAGCATGAAGCACATATGACAAAGGAGAGAAGGATTACAATGCAAGCATCCGTGTCTTACATGGGATTCGAACCCAAAACCTACAGCACTAACCACTACACCGGATGGGCGGCAGGGAGGTAATATTAACATTTGTTTTCAGCATAATATAATAATTAAAAAAAATAATTTAATTCTTTTCATTTTAAACTCACTTAATGGCATCAAGTGAATTCTACTTCTTTCTGTACAAAAAGATTTACACCCACTTGACACAAATTTTTGAACCAGATGATGTTTGTGTATAAGTATAAATAATTTTATTCACCATCCTAAGCTAAATATAACTATTCATGAAATGCCTTTTCTCTTTGATTATAATTTTTTAAAAGCTTTGTAACAGGTTAGAGATACCATATCAATATGCTTCAACAGCTTATAAAGTGAAATAAACTGGATTTAATACCATGACCTATGAGTATAAAATGAAGCAATTTTTTTATAATACGTAAATATTTTAATTGCCTTAACCAACAACATATTACTATGGGCCATTTCAGAACGCTGAATTCTAGGTAAAATTGGTGATAAATTCTCATAATAAAATTGAATATTTAAAAATTTAAAAGAAAAATATAGATATTTATTTGATCAAACTGAAAGAGAAACAAAACTCGTATATTTCAAATTTGTTTATTTTGATGATTTATTTTACACATAAAAAGACTAAATGAAGACATATTCCAACTGAAGAGAGATAAAAACATTTTCAAATTGAGAAAAACATAATCCATTTATTACTTATGATTTGTATTTATTAAGAGTCTCTAATAATTCATCAGCTTCCTGTTCTGTTTTGACACGAATGAGCATCGGAATGGCTTCCTTGGAATCTGGATTTTTCACATCCAAAGGAGGATTGGGAATGCATACAAGAAGAACATTATTCTTACCAGTTCGAGATGTGGGCAAAGATGCATTTAGTACAATATTAAGCAGAATATTACCTGGAAAGAAAAATACAAATCATAATTAAAAACACTCTTACAAGCTTCAAATATTTTGAAAATTAGAAAATTTCACTCTCATCAAAATAAAAAAATTTCACCATTATAAAACTGATTAACTGAAGATAATTAGTAACTTAGAACAAAATGGCAGGTCACCCAGAAAAATATTGTACCTTAATACTGAGTATCAATTAAATCTCTCTTACACACACACAAAAGCTATAAAACATACTATAAGAAAATCAAAACAATCAACATGTAAAAGACACATGGACTTCTGATAAAACTTTTGTATATGTGGTGGATTTTTACATGTATGTATTGCATGGAATATTATTTTTACCTTTTGAAAAACTCACAGCAATGGCTTGTGTTTGATTTCGCATTAATATCCTACTTTGAAGTACATGAGGGCTATTGGCAACAAACCTCATGAGGATGACACCTGACTCGGCACCCTATTTCCCAAACTTCCCCAACCCACCAATTTGAATATTTTGAGCCTCAATAGACTTGACCATTCATCAACCTCTCTATACAAAGAATCTATAGTGGAACCAGGACTTAAACCCATGAGTTCACAGAAACTACGAGTCTCTCTCAGTGAACATGTTGCTTGGTTATTGTGGACATGTGTATATTTTAGAAGTAAAAGCAAAATGTACACTAGAATGGAATGCAACATAAATTATTAATATACACCAAATTCTGTTTTTACACAGTAGATATGTTTTCAAAGAAGGGACTAAATTCATGACTGTCACATGATAAATGTAATCACATGTTCATTGAATTTTAAAGGTAATGTAAGACAAGTCATACATGTACATCTCAGATTTGATAATTGGATAAAAGTGTCCGAAAATTAAAATGTTTCAATTTTTTTTAAATAAGAATTATATTTAATGGGTATTTTTAAATCAAAACATATATTATTTATTATTATTATTGGATACATACTCTTAAAAAAAGTTTCTGTAAAAAGCAGAAGTTGGCAACAGTGAGGTGCATGAACTGATTAGGCTGGAAACACATGATTGCATTTGTGATGTGACTATGACATCACAAGAATTAAAAAAAAGTATTCAATTTAGGACTGGAAAAATATGATTTGTTCCTGTTCTTGAAAATCAGCAAAAATAATATGCATGTGAGTTTTCACACATTGGGGTCTTTAAAATTTTATTTCATAACAATTGTACATGTATCACATATGAAATAAATAATTTAAAAAATAAAAACATTAATTCATGAACTAAATTGTTAACATCCTTATGTTTACAGTATCACTTACTGCTACTTTGAGACTAATAAGCTTTTCTTATCTTCTCTTTTATAATTTCAATTACAATGCAAGTATGTCGAGTAAGTGTGTTCATTTTCAAAGCATGGTGTATTCTTTGATGAATTTACAATTAACTTGCTTAATTGGAAAAAGTCCAGCATCATATTTAAATTGATCCGCTGGTGGAGAGTTTTCATAAATTATAGCTGACATTAAGGGGTCTAAGGATTAACAATACAGGTGGAGTTGTCTGGTCTATCAAAGCTACTTGTTTGTTAAAAAATTGGAGGTTTGAGCCTAGTTTAATACCTCTTTGTTGTGTATCAACCTTAGTTACCTTATTCTTCAACATACCTTAATCATTGTGTTTGGCACTGTGAACTCAGTATCTTAGTATTTATTCACAAAGCAGTCAAAATTTCATAATAAGGTTTTAAAATTTGAGGAATTCTCAAAAATGAAAATCACATCGAATTCCTTGCCAAAAGTTATAAAAATAAAGCAAAATTTTCTTAGAATTTCGGTCGATTGATTTAAACCAAAATATGTAAAAGTTCATGTAAAAACAGAATTCGGTCTACATACATTCTTCCACAAATTAAGTAACAATGTACCATAAAAAAAAAAATCATTATTTAATTATTAAGAATTTTAATTCTGCACCTTTTCTTTAAAAAAACCAATGATTTTTCAACAACTTATGGTTTTCTAAAATGAACAATGTAGTGATGGAAAAAATAAAATAAAGGGCCAATTTTCTCATCATAAATTACCCTGCTTAATATTTGATTTTGACTATTTGCTGAAACAAAATAGATCTGACTTCAGAAATTACATCTTAAAAAGATTACATTTTGAACCTTTGTTATAATTATTCTTAAGCATTAACTAAACAATACTTAAACATGAAAATGTAATTAAACAACACTGAAGACAACCAACTGTTACAGGAACACACAAAATAGCTTTTAGAGATAAATTCCATACATTTATTTAAACCAATGGTAAATTAACACAGAGACTTACAAAACTTATCACTAATTTATACAATGGGATCCTAAATATGTATATAAATTTAAAGAACAGACAAATTAAAATAATACTAAAGATGTGAACATTACATAGTACTATTAAAAATACATTTAAGAAATTACCATAATTGAAAATTTTGAATTAAATCAATACCAGAAGCAAATAATCATGCTATATAAGTCTGCATAGAAAAGTTTACCTAGACTTGTATCAGCTCTAATTAGAAGTTGAGTTTTACCATCCAATGGTTTCAAGTGAAGTGTACCAACACCTTTATCTGCATAATTCTGGCCTTTCTTGAAAAATAGTTTACACCTATTAAAAAAAGCAGCTCACATTTTAGTTTTGTGTAAAATAAAATTTAAATGAATAACATACAAGAATTGAAATTATGTTGAAATTCAACTTTAAAAACATTACATATATATACATATTTGTGTGATTCAAAATATTAATGCTTTGATTAATAGCTCGCTATTTTGTTATTTAACAACCAGCTAGAACCTGTGTTGGCCTGAGCAATTACTGCATGGTAATAAAGACTTGACTTATGCAAATTTGCAGATATGTAATTTCCTTCAATGCAATGTTCCAGTCTGAAAAGCTCGGTTGAAATTTATTTCTTGATGAAAAAGAATGTTCATCGCAAACTGATTTTTATAATTTCTAAAAAACTTCTATTTTAAATATGTATATATACACAAATATGACTTATTAGCCTAAATGAATCTTCAGGTTTCAAAGGACTCACTCTATCAATTTATAAGCAAACAATGTAAAAAAAAAAAAGGTGACACATGAAGAGAGAACAAGAGTTATACAAATGTCCCACTATAAACCATGAGGGCTATTTATTGGTGGCTTACCTCATAATTTTGAACCTCAGTCAAGTGAAAAGGATGACACCTGAGCTGGCACCCTCTCTTTTAACAACCACATCAAAACAATAGGAAGACATTGAGCTCCTCTACACAGCAGGTCTTCAGTAACACCAGGACTCGAACCTGTGACACTGCAGTCACGCGTTTGTGATCATAACCACTAGACTACCATGGCCTTGACACATGAATAGATTCATGCACTCATGTTTTTGATACATACTATGATTGTTCCACATGCGCCCTTGGTCATATGGCACATACCTCAATGGTAATTCAGTTCTATGCAAATGTTCAACAGCATATTTCCACCAATGTCCGTCACAGCAGCAGAAATGGGTTCCTGCAGTGCTTGCAGCATTGTTGGCATTGCGGTACATAAACTTTGCCCTTCATATAATTCCACAAGAAGAAGACATTCCATGGTGCAACATCTGACATTCTGAGGACCATGACAATAGAAAAGTCATCCAGACCAGTGCCCTATCCAGTGATGCAGAGCCCCGTCCAGTTGAAAGATGGAAGTCAAGGCATCAGTAGTTAGTTGTAGATACAACCAAATTAGAAACATATCCAGGTACATGAAACCTATCATCATCCTGCTAAATGAAGAAAAGGTCCACAAAAAATGTTCACTTTTGACGAATCCCTTTCCAGCTGTACACTTTCACCTTGGGGTGATTCCCTTTTCCCAACAGATGGAAAGTCTCCTTGGCACTATATATCAATACCCTTGCCAAATCATTCTTTATAGCTTGAAGTATTCAGGTACAAAAATCAAATCAGTAGGCAGTCTTCTGAAGTCAAGTGTCCAAACAATTGCAAACAGTACGATTTGAAATGCAAACAGACACAACATATTTCACAGTGTTTTCTGTGGAATACCAAATTCAAAGTTTATACAAACAGTTGATTTTTGTTTCATAAAACTGATGAAATTAACACAAAATGCTTTGGTGACCAGGGGCGGTTTCTCCATATTTTAGTAGAAATGTATGCTGAACACTCATAACCAAAGATCACTGTATATAAATATTCCAACACACAAAAACTCTTCTCCAATGCCTTCATTTTGTAGTGTTTCTACAGGCCTGCAATTCAGTGAGCTACAAAATGGGTTTTTAAACTTGGGGAGTTTATGTATACTATCATGTATTATCCATCCTTGTAGGTCATTTACCTCTCAATAAGTAGCATTTTGATACCAGAGGAATCATTTAGGTTAACTCTGTATTTTAATACGTGTTTTCTTCTTCTTGTTGTTGTTTTACAGTAATACAGTGTATTTACAGATCAACATTTTGTGTTTGTCTGATATAAATATTTAAAATTATACATGTATTCTTATAACTGTCATTTCTTTTAATAAGAGTAAGCAAATAAACTGATCTATATGCCTAAAATTTTATTGTAAATCTATCAATATTTGATATGTGTATTTTTTAGATAAATTATATATTTTTTTTATCTCACTTATAACATGAGTGTTAGTGTATTAAAATTAGAAAAAATTACCATTGCATCAATTATCAAAAGAAAGAAAAAAATAAATTGATTAATTTAAATTTAAAGAATGTAATGTCTTGGAATTACATTAAAGCAAAGAAGTAATACAATTGAAAGCAGAAAACAATTATAAAAAGATTCACAATATCTTACAGAAATTTCAAAATGAATTATCTTTAAAATTACTATGTATTCACTTATAAGTGCAACTAAAAAGGGCTTAAGATACACCAGGAAGGAATAATGCAGATAAAAAAACTTCATAAACAATTTATACAATCTAAGATTTTTCAATTTCAAAATGAAACCACAAAAAAGTTGAACCTTTTGGAATAAACAGCCCCTTCTTCCTGGACAGCAACAAATTCATTTTTGGGTGGTACATATTCTTCATTTTCACCTTCTAAAGAAATAATTCACACATTAAAAGTTAATAATATACCTAATTTAAACATAAAACAAAAACTATCACAAATGTATTTTACATAGTTAAATAAATATTCTTTAATTCAACATCTACTGATAGAAATTATGCTTCATTAAATGTTTTAAATTTAAAAAAAAAAAAAAAAAAAAAAGCAAAAGCTTTAAAAATTGAATTAATTTTTTTTATAGATACAGCTGACTTTCGCTAATTCAAACCTTCGCTAATACAAACCTCTCGTTAATTCAAAGTATATGCTCAGCCCCTAGAAAAACTCTTGATATTTCAAACTAACGCAGTATGTTTTGGTACACTCCATATTTCAAAGTAAAATCTAAGGCTAGCCAGAAAACAATACACGATAATTCGTAGTGATCTTATAAAACTCTCAACAATTCAAACACTCACTATCATGTAGTTAACAAGTTGGAGCTTACATGTTTTATGTTGTATTGTCTCCCCTGTAACGTAGCCCTTTTGATGACCATTGGAGTTTGCTTCAATAACTCTGACAGAAGCTGAAGTGTCCCTAAACAAACTAAGCAACTTTTTTTTCAAAATCATGTTGATGTGGATGTTTTTCAAGCCTCATTCTAAAAAATCTATTGACAAAGTCAGATAGAATGTCATAAAATAAAAAAAAGATAAGAGATTTTTTTTTACCAAAAAATTATGTAAAATATGTACCTTTTTAAAAATACTTTAAAATAATTTTATATATATGTGCAATAATTGCTTTATTACATAGTTTCAGATTTAAATGTGATAGAAAAAAAAGTCTCTTCCTGTATTTTGGGAGTTTTTCCTTACCCTCTTGATAATTCAAAGTTTTTCTCATTGGTCCCTTAAACTTTAAATTATCGAGAGTCGACTTTACATCCTTTTTACAAATTGATGATTGTATAGTTCCACCTGCAAGTCAATATCATATTTCAACAAAAAGAGAATATGTAATTATATATATGTAATAATTCCCTCTAGCATCCTTTTAATTAACTCTTTTTAACAATATTTAAACAAGCTTTAATTCTTTGGTTCAAAACTAACACCTTAATTTTAATTGTAATCAACTAGTATCAAACATCCCTTTCCCGCCCATTTTAACCAATCAGAGCTCTTATTACAAAATAGTCACGCAATTGTCATTGCCAGTATATAAAGCTAAAATCTTTTGTGATTGCTTTCTTTGTCTTTGTGTTCCTCATGTGAAATGTTGCTTCTGTTATGTGTTTGTTTTCTTACTAAATAGATGTGAAATATAAAGGAGATTGGTTACCTATATGTTATGTGTGTGTAAATAAACAAGTTAATTCTGAAGATGTTTTTCATGACCTCATATCCAAATACAACAACACCGGCCAATGCTATTACACACATATATATATATGTACACATTATAAAAAAAAAACTCTTAGTACATTAAAAAAAAATTACATTCAATTTAAAAAAAGAGGCTGAGAAAAAAAATTCCACACCAAAATATATATTTAAAATTTGTCAAATTGATTTAATACTCAAGTTATAAGGAAGTAGATGATAACTTAATGAATTAACATTACAATTCTAAACATTCTTACAACACGATAAGAGAATGATATATAACCCAACTAAATTGAAAAGATTTAAATACTCTTGAGATTCTGATCTGTTATAACCCCTTTTCCAGATATTTAAAAAATAGATTCTACAACCATTTACAATTAATTTTATATTGAACTTACTTCAAACAAGTCTTTAATGTATTTTAAGTTTTCTATTTTTTAATATATTCACAAAAATGTTATCTAACAAATAAATAAAGTTACTCGAACCTGCAGCTTTTACAGCTGATTCACAGACTGCAGAGAAAGGCTTCTCAGGTAGGGCTACTTTATTAAAGAAAGAGAAAGTGAAAGGGACTTGTCCTGGGCTTTTTTCTGCCTCTTTCTCCTTTCCCTCCTTAGAACTGCTTGTACAACCACCAGAAGAACTAGAAGATGTGGGAGTGGGTGTTGATTTGATACCAAAGCTAAAAGTTGAAGTGTTTGTAGTGTTGGAAGAAAAGTTGGCCCCATAATCAGTCTCGTCATCATTTTTGTTGCTTTTTTCTTTCGGAGGGCTAGATTTATCTAAAAAAAAGTAAAACAAGTTATTTTAAAAGTTTTCGGATTTTAAACATGTATAAATAAAATAAAGTAAAAACTACATATAACCACTTAAAAACTTTTATACTTTTAAAAAAAGCAAAATTATTATACATAACCTCATATAGTAATAAAATCAACACTTATTTCTCTTTTGTATACTGTAATTTGTAGTTTATGTGATCATTTTAACTAATTTTTATTGCTAAAAACATTACATCTTTAATTGGTTATCCCTTGAGACCAAAACTGATACATTTTTTTTTTCATTATACGAACAAAACTTTTGGCTTCATGTTATCTTTCTCCATATGTATTTAAAAAAATAGGTTTCTTAACAAATCTATCAACTTGAAATTATCGAACATGAATGAGTGCAAAAATTTTATGCTTAAGTGCAATATGCATGCACAACATTTTGGTGAACAAAATTAACTTGGTAAATGGCATAAACCAAAAAAATTTTGTTTTCAAAGAAAAATGAATAACAATAAATGGTGCTCTAAGTGCCTTTAGTTTCATCTAAAATTATTAAAGTTTAAAGAATTTATTAAGAATTCCAATTCTAAAATTGCAAAAAATGTACAAATTTTTGTTTGACAAATAAATATTTTCAATCTTGTCGGGTTTTTTACTTTTAATAAAAAAAAAATTAAGGTTAAAATGATAAATGACTTAATTCCTTTTTTAAATTTATATTTGAATGCCTATTTCTGATTAACCTGAGTGAGTGAGTGAATATTAACGTCACACTGTTCAGCTACATGAGGAGTTTTGTGGCGACGGACCTTGTAATTTTGAACCATGGTAAAGTGACGAGGACGACACTTAAGCTGGCAGCCCCTTCTCCTAACTACCACACCACACCAACGGGAGGATGTTTGAGCTCTAGACAGATTTAAAGTGCATTGCTCTTCTACACAGCGGGTCTTTAGTAGTACTGGGTTCGAACTCGAGAAATGCCAGCCATGATCCAATACCTTGACCACTAGGCTACTGCGACCACTCTGATTAACTTGAATTTGCATTTTTAAATTTAAATACTATAAACGAGCAGTCCTTTTATTTATTTATATACAATTAATGCATTACAAAAATCATTTAAATTTATTGAGGGATTTTTTTTTTTCATTTGGGCCTTAATCACCTATGAACATGTGGAAGGAATGATATACATAACTAGGCTGCATATTGCAGCATTAGGCAACAGCTTTGATTCGACAAAATTGGTCAATGACAGTGGCACACACAGGAATTTTTCAAGAGAGGGGTCCAGGGTCAAAAGTCCACCATTCTCATATCATGCTCCAATACGCCCCCCAATATATTCTTTTGGTTTTGTCAATTTTCAGGAACAAAAAACAGTAAAAATTATTGTATAAATAATTGGCATTAATTAAAAATTAATTATTAAAAACAAATACTTTTTTGGATTTTACGCACTATATGCACAGGGTTATAATCAATCGAAGAAAAAAACAAGGGCTTTGGGGGGGTGCGGACCCAGAGCCCCCCCCTTTTGTGTGCACCAATGGTATGATACGTAAATACCTGACCTTACAATTAAGATGCTTGTATAAAAAGTAGAGTTCAAAAAACTTATTATACTTACTACAAAATTATATTACATATACAGAAGTTAATGATCAAGTTAGAAGAAATTGATGTCAAGAGTATGATCAATATAAACCATCAAGTACATAAATGCTTTAAAATTTTTGAAGTCCTTTATCATTCAAACTTTAGACAGATATTTATATCTACAGGCATCAACCTTTAAAGGTAAAGAAGCAGCATATAGTTCATTTGGCATCATCTTTTTCAATGCAAAATGTATTAAATGATATGAGCAATCCATAATTAAATCCTTATTTTTTCCTTAAATAGATAACGCCTCCCTTTTTCCCTTTGTTTTATTGCAGCATTATCTGCCATAAATAAAATTAAATGTTTAAAGGGTATCTCCCATTTTTAAATTAGATCTGTATTGAAATTGCTAATATTTTATCAAGAACTTAGTTTTCCACATTCAATTATATAGTCTTTCTGTACAGAAGCTAATTGACTAATCACAGCAGACTGATATTTTGGTTCTTTCACATTCATACTGCTGGGCAATATCAGACTTAGGGACTGTTTTCCGAAAAGTAGATCAGCATGATAAGCTGTTGTCAAATGTACATTATGTTCTACATGAAATTATATAAACAATATTTATTATATTTGACAGGACAGTGTCCTTGAAATAATGATTCCCTTGTGAACAACAGCAACTTGATTTCTTATTAGAGACATGCTTTGAAATTTTAACACAGCCCACAATACATCAATTACCATGAGAAGCATATTTGTACGACATACAGTGGGCCACTAAAGTGTTCGTACACTTGCAATTTCTTATAAAATTTAATGTTTTCGACTAATAAAAACTAATATATTGCAACTGTAATTTTTTTTATAATATCTGCAACTTGTTCTAAATGGAATGACATAACTAATTTTTCAAAAATAGTATAACTATTTTTTTTAAAAAAATTAATAATCAAAAAGCTACTAAAAATTACGCCACAAAAGTCTTCAATACACTTAACAAAAATCTCAACTTAGCTTTAAATATTGTATTTCTTTCTTAATATAGTACTAAGTAGGATATCTTTTAATGTCCACAACAACTTTTAAGGGTCTTGGTATAGATTTAATCAGTTTTTTTTGTATAATTTCTGCATCGATTTTCCTCCATTCTTCTGTGATTATTGTTTCTACTTCACATTTTGTGTTTGTCATGTTTTCTTTTTTTTTTACATCAAAATCTCACCAAATATGTTCTACTGGGCTAAATAAAGTGATTAAGGAGGTGTTTTCATAATTTGGGGACAGTTATAGAGACACCAATGGCGTACATTGAGAGCAGTGCGTTTGGCGTCATTATCCTGTTAAAAAATGAAGTCGCTTTCAATATCCAAATTTCGTGCGGATAATTTCAAATTTCTCTTTAAAGTATTTAAATAGAGCTCATGATTCACAATACCAACAAAAAATACAAAATTACCTAATTCTGTGGCCGATTAACACCCCCACGCAAAGACACTTCCACCTCCATGTTTTACTCATCCAACTAGATTCTTGGGATTAAGTTCATAAAATTTAAAATTGACAGCTAATTGATTGGGATGGCAGATAATTCAACATTTTTGGTTCTGATGGGCCTATAATAGCTTGTAAATGAAAAAGTAAGGAGTTTAATCCCATGAATTCTCTGTAACAAGAAGTCCTCCACCTCCATGCTTCAGCATTGAAGTGAATGTGTTCTGGCGTGGGGGTGTAAATTGGCCTCAGAATTAGGTAATTTGGTATTTTTTGATGGTATTGTGAATCATGAGCTCTATTTAAATATTTTAAAGAGAAATTTTAAATTATCCACCCAAAATTTGGCTATTGCAGACGACTTGATTTTTTAACAGGGTAATAACACCAAGCACACTCACTGCTCTCAATGTATGCCACTGGTGTCTCTCTAACTGTCCCCAAATTAGGAAAATACCTCCTCAATCACTTTATTTAGCCCAGTAGAATATATCTGCTGAGATTTTGACATAAAAAAAAGAAAACATGACAAATAAACACAAAATGTGAAGTAAAAACAATAATCACAGAAGAATGGAGGAAAATCAATGCAGAAATTTAAAAAAAAAACCCGTTTAAATCTATAGCAAGATGCTTAAAAGTTGTTGTGGACACTAAAAGATATCCTACTAAGTACTAAATTAAGAAAGAAATACAATATTTAAAGCTAAGTTGAGATTTTTGTTAAGGGTACGAAGACTTTTGTGGCATAATCTTTTAGTAGCTTTTTGATTATTAATATTTTAAAAAAATAGTTATACTATTTTTAAAAAATTAATCATGTCATTTCATTAAGAACAAGTTGCAGATATCATAAAAAAATTACAATTACAATATATTAATTTTTATTAGTCAGAAACATTAAGTTTTGTAAGAAATTGCAAGTGTACGAACACTTTTGTGGCCCACTGTATGTCACAAAATGCATACCCCCCTTTTTGTGATGCCTTAATGCTATTTAACTCTTTTTTATAACATTGTTTATAAATTTATTTAATCTTTTTAGACAATGTGGTAAACAGAGCAATCAACAAAAATCATTCGCCCATACGAAGCATAAAGAATAGAAATGCATGCAAAGCGCAAAATGAATTAAGTTCTAGAAAATTGTGATTAAGAAACAGTTAAGAACCAATAGCTAATGAAATATAATATGCAGAAGGAAGGAAAAACTTCATGATTTTTTTAAAGAGTCAATGGAAATAAGTTCCATGACTTTTGGCTACTTATTTATTTTCTGGTTGTTGTGAATATTTCATGATATGAAGGGGAGAAAATAGTCGACAAACAGATAATGCATTAATGACAAATGTATAAAAATGAACAATCTAGGCACAGAAGCATAAGAATTGACAGGCATGCAATACATATTAGACTGACATATATGGTCTTACACTGAAGGCAAATTATATAAACACGACTTTTTTATAATAAAGAAAAAGTTTTAAAATTATAGCGATTTATGTTTAAAAGTTTATCTATCACACAATTTATAACTAATTTTAAACACAGTATGCCTCTAAATCAATATCAATATTTTAAAAGTATTATTACTTTCTGTTTATTTCTCTTATCCAATATCCCTAAAAATTTGAGTTTGTATGATAAATGAAAAGTATAAGATTCTTTCTTAAGATTTGAACTCGAAACTAAACACTGCAATGAAAATTTGCTTAGAAAATTTAATATTTTAAAACAATGGACAATTAATCATTATCTATTGTTGATTATTGATTAACTATTATAAATGTGCATATGCTTACATATTTTACAGTTATCAAAAAAAAAAAAAAAAATGGTGTGTGGAACGCCACGTGATAGAAGTGAAACTTCCTTGGCAACGTTGGAACATTGATTATTTACCTAATATTCCAAATTGATCGAGTACATGTCTCAATCGCCTAATTTGCATGAAAGGTATTCATGGCGAAATGAGTCTTTCTGATATCAAATCCAAAGTAGAAAGATGTCCTGGAATTTCTGGGTACACAAAACCATATTTTGATAAATTTGGTATACTTTTCCTATATTTAAACCTTGTCTGCAATTGTAGCATGCTTTAATGTGTCTTCTAAATTAATTTCCGGTAAAATATTTTTGTGTTCGGCACCAGACGTTCTCAAATCATCTCTAAACCATAATCTATCACAAATTGAACGCCCGTATCACTTGAACGATTATCAACGAATCGCTTTTGAAAATCTTTGTGAGCATTTTTATGGGAATCATAGTCTTTGTAACATAAGATAGAATTTATTATAGATTTACATGCATCAGTTCCAAAACGCACTAGACTTGTTGAGGGCTCTGTAGTTAATGGCACAGGGTGGTTCACTATGTCCGTATTAATCTGCGCTGTCATTAGAATAGTCTCAATAGTACCATCCCTTAAACTGAGCATTAAGAGAGTATTTTGCACTGTTTTTTTTTTCGTGCTCGATATTCTCTCATGTACTCTGATGGAGATTTGGCAGTAGCACTTAATGAACTTGCAATATTTTTCTTTTTTTTTTTTTTTTG